>JAOEGS010007185.1:53118-68709 GCA_025447755.1 Corythornis vintsioides
AGAGGAAACAAGGAGAAGAGTGGAGAGCAGAAGTAGTGTAGGTTATGTAGAGCTGGAAGGAGAACAAGTAATATAAACTGATGGTCAAGGTAGGAGGATGAAAGAAATTGATCTACAAGGTTGATAGCAATATGTTCTTCTCTGTCTCATAAAGTTTTTAACCTATATTTAGGATCTATAGAAGTGGATATAACATAGCTATTGAAGAAGGGAGATGATTAGGCTGTTTCTTCCTGGTGTTGAGATTGTGAGGAGGAGGAGAGTAAACTGAATGAGCTTGTATTAGTTCAGCCATGTACTGAGGTAGAGCCTCCTTATTCTTTGTGGTATAGCTTGTTACTTGCTTTGTCCACTTCACCAATTCTCAAAGATGAAAGGGCAGCTTGGTTAGTGTTAGTTAATGTGGCTGGCCTCCTTGACAGAGCAAGTAGCAGCAGGGAGAAAATTAACCCTTGATAGGAAGAGTGACAGAACCCCCCCACAAACAAACCTCACTGGAGGATGTCACCAGGGAATGCAGAGGACAGACTGTTGTGATGTTGGCTGTTCTGTGGGTTAGGTCTCCAGGAGATCTCCTGGCTTGCTTGTGTGGAAAGGTGGAATGTCAGGTTTATGTTCCAGGTAAAAGAGGAATGCTAGTTATGAATCTGGAGACCAATGATCAAAACAGAGGGTGATTGGAGCCTTGCTTTTGGTCCCCTTGTGTCAGTTAGTGAGCTCTGTGGTGTAACACACACCAGTTAGTGACTACTGTGAACAGGGATCAAGAAAGTCAGTTGTTCTTATCTGTGATTTCTTATTTCCATAAGTAGCATTCCAAGATATCTGAATTATTCTGGATTTTGATATATATATGTATATATAACTCTAGGACTAAAATCGATTAAAGGAAAAGGTATGGTATGAGTATGAGGAGGGAAAGAAGTATTTGTATTTCTATAATAATCCAAACAAAAATAGTAGACTGTAGGGAACAGTTTGTCAATATGTATTTCTGCTTTTAGTCATTACCACGGGGGCCATCCTTTAAAAAGATGGGGCCTGGGTTCTGAGGCTGCAAGGGTTGTGTTCAAATCATGCAATCGACTTGACCAGTGTCCTCCTGAAGTATTAAATTCTGAAAAAAACATATGTTATTCATCTGACTGGGAGAGGGCTTTGTGAAGACTAATTTTATGTATGATTCCACAGGAGAAAAAACCCACAAATAAATAAATAAAAAGTGACCATCAAAACTATTGCAGTTAGGGTTTGGCTCCAGATCCAAAATATTTATGAAATGACGCTGATGTTGTAAGTCTCTTATGAAACGTTCATTCACAAGTTTGATTTCTGTAAATGTCATTTTTGTAGTAGAAATAAGTTATGAAGGAATCAAATTTCCTATAAGAAACCCTGGAAAACAAGACCACAAATGACAAAACATACTATTTACAGCCCAGATGGCTGCATAAAATAAATAGCCATTTCCTCGGTGGAAGCGTAGGCAATTTGGCTGTGTGAAGCTACAATTCCAGCAGAGATCCCTGAAACAGATGTTAATATTGCTTGTGCATGGAAACTTTAGTAACAAGCAATATGTTCAGGTAACATGAATGTAATGGCTGGCAACCTCAGATTTCTTCATCTGTAGGAGATATGAACTTAAAACTCTAATATGACTGTTATAAAGCCTGTAACATAAATGCCATACACATGTGGCTGCCTATGATGTTTAAGATGTTTTGGTAATTTTCATTTTGCTGTAACTGGTAGCCCAATGAATCTTTTTAAACCAAGAAGGAATATTCAGTATGACCCTGATAGATAGATAGATAGATAGATAGATAGATAGATAGATAGATAGATAGATAGATAGATAGATAGATAGATATAGATAGAAGTATGTAGAATAGATAGATAGATGTAGAATAGATAGATGTAGAATAGATAGATAGATGTAGAATAGATAGATGTAGAATAGATAGATAAATAGAAGTATGTAGGATAGATAGATAGATAGATAGATAGATAGATAGATAGATAGATAGATAGATTAGAAGTATGGGTAGATATAAAGGTATAATTAATGTCTTTACCTGTATAGAGCAGAAACAAGAAATTAATTGCTTTCTTCATGTCATATTGATATGAAAACTGTCCTAATGTGCCTGTCTTTATTAGGTCTGTGTTAACATTTGTGATGTTCCTCACTGGGCTGTGTAAACCCTAATTCTAGCAGGAGCAAGTCCTACTCATCTTTTGCTTATAGTTACATTCTTGATTTGAGCTTATCCTAAGAAGTGTGAATGTCAGAAGTACATTTTCTGGAGGTAATTCTAAGAGTCTTTCAGTGGAGTATGTTCTCTCCATATAGGAAGAAAGATGAATGGGAATTTTGCAAAATCAATGGTTCTGGTTCTTCTTCAGAAGTTCTCATGATTTCTGTTTAGTAACTAGTCTGGTACAGCAGTCTCCTGATTGACAGCAGCAAGGCTCATCTCTCATGGCTTGCTTATGTAGTGTTTTGTTGCCTGTTTCAGTTGAGTCCTATTCCATGGAGACCTAACTACAGAACTTGAACAATGACTTAGTGAGTCTTTGAGTGGGGAGTCCTTGAGAGGTGGGAGTTCTGCCATACGAGAGCAGATGGGAGACCTTTGTTTTGGTGCAGTGATGAGCTGCAGAGCTTACAACACCTCTTGAAAAAGTAAAAACATGGCTACAATAATTCTGATGGGGCTAAGGGAAAGATTACCATTTTCCCTAAAAATTTTGTGTGGGATCTTTGGAGACCAGTCAGTAGTGGTGAAGTCTGACAACAGTCTGCTTCCCACCTTCCTCTGAAAATACATCAAGAAGGAGAGGTTTGAGGAGAGGACTTCACACAACAGTCATTGGTCAGAGCACATACCTAGACTGTGAGGGATTTGTATTCAGTTTCTTGCTCAGCCTGAGGTGATTCAGCCCCTGGCAGACCTGAAATGTGGATCTTCCGAGGAAATCCTTCATCTGCACAGCTGGGCTCACTGTTTGATGAGGAAACAGTGGAGTTCATTGCAGTAGGGTCAGTATTCATGCTAGTGTTGTTAAAATATAGCCTACCCCTAGGATTAGTCAGTAGAATTTAGTGTTTCTGGATGTGAAGAAAACAATATTTATGCAGGAAGCCATGATAGCCATGTCAGTAGCTTGGTATGCACATTGTCATGGATGTCTGAGGCTTTCTGTTAACCTCTCAAGATTTGGGCTGATCTCAGGAGGTCCCTGAGGCAAAGCATTTAGCAGTTCTCTGGGTAAGACAGGAGATTCCACTCTTCCTCTCCCCTCAAAAAAAAAGAATATTAAATTCTAGATCCAACTTTTGATTCAGCTATACTGGGACAGTTTCAATAGAATAATTTTTGTCTTTATTATGTGGTTCAGAGCAGCAGCTTTGTTACTCAGGTGTGTTTACTGACTTCAGGTACCCTAATAATCTCCCACATCAGACTAAATTAACTCATAAGAATGAAAAAAAGAGAAAATACTCTGTAAAGATTAAGGGTGAAAGGCCCATGACACCTGGAAGAGAGATCAACACTATGCAAGGGATTTGATAACATGTGGCAGACAGCTACTGCTGTCTCTGCTGGATGGTGTTGGAGCTGCTCATCTTGAAGTCACATCCTCAATCATTTGTGCTGGGCAGCCCCCTCTCTGGACAAACAGTAGGCATATATATGCTCCCTTGATAAAGGATGTTTTGGAATCTCTCCCCAGCATTACAGCCTGGTTCTGAGTCATCTTGTTGTTCAGCTCAGTGATAACAAGCGAGCTCTGAAAGGGTACCACGTTTTGCTACAGTAAAGAGCCTTAGTCTTCCAAGGCTTAGTGATTCTTGGTTAGAGTGAGGAAATGGGAGTAAAGTATCATAATTTGAATCCTAAATCATTCACTTGGCTGCTCTCCTTCTCAGTAGCTCCATCTCTGCTACATTTTCCCCATCTGTAATAACAGACATATGCCTGTGCAGGAAACTGGTATCTTCAGCTAAAAGTCTAGTGTAAAATATACATTCTCTAAGAAAGCATCAGAAATCTTTCTAACAAGAAATAGCTTTGCTTTATGCTAAATTGCAGTGCTTCTACTGTCGTATGATACTGCTCCTCTAAACACACCTAAGTCAGCTGACTCAACCAGTTACACACCACACATCCCAGTATTAATTTCAGAAATCTTGATACCTCTGTATCATAGTGTTACACTTCTTAACTCAGCTGTAGGCATGCAATACATATGCAGGTGGTACTGTCAGCCCATACAGGCTAGGGCTTAGTACCACATGGAGAGTGTTTTGTACGTTTACTCTGAGAAATTCCATTTTTATACCCTCTCTACATGTACAATACAATGGGCCAGGTTTTCCAATTAACATCTAGTGCTAATACTGTAATGGACAAGCAATCGTTTCCTGATTCTTCCTCTAGAAAGAATCCCTTTGATAAAGAACCAAAAAGTTCTGAAGTCGTTTCTTCAGCTTCAGGGAAAACGTGCATCTACTGGTAACTCTTGTAACCAGGACACCTGTTAGTCTGACCGATGAGACAATAAAATCAGACTCAAATTGCTTTATTCAGTAAAGATAAGTAGATAAAATCGCAGAAAATAAAGTCACCGTAAAGTAAATTCTTGCTCCATTCACAGCTGCTAGTTTAATGGAATTGCCATTCTCACGAAAAGCACAGCTGCTCCAGCCCTGCCTGCAGCAGCCACGTGTGCATGGGCTGGGAGGGGGCTCTGAAGCTGCAGCAAGACTTGTCCTAAGCAGCCAAGGCTGCCTTCAAAATGACCTTAAATAGGATGTGCATCTAGAACCAGAGCAACCTACTGAGCATTTCGACCAAACCACATTGGTGCCCATTTGGTTGGAAGCTCAGCTGAAGGTTTGGTTTCTAAATCACTCGTGTTTTCTGTGTTTTGTTGGCACGTGTTTTCTGGCAGACCACTCTTTAACAAGCTGCAGTAGATCTTGAGCAACTTTCTGTATCTTGCTTCTTAGTAACATCAATACGTTCCCTTGCAGCAAGCGGGCTTGTGTCCTCACAAGCTGGTAGAGCTTTTGCAAACCAGACTGTTAGCCTTGGTGCACAAGTGTTATTGGCATCTTGAATTTGCAAATAATGGGGTTCATGTCTTTGCAGGTTCAATTAATTGTTTCTAGAAATGCAACGGTAGACATGGATCCAATTCTTCAATTTGTGAGTGTTGTTGGTAGTTAAACATAGGGGGCTTTTTTTTCCCCTGTACTCACTTAGCTTTTACTTTAGAACTCCTCCTTCAGCTTATGCCACACACACTATAGGACACTATGCCATAGTTTGCCATTTCTAAATGAGAATAATAAACCCCCTTCTCTCACAAGGAAATTGTGAAAATAAGTCAATTAGTGATTCAGAAATGGTCTGATACTGCACTGAGAAGCACAGAAATGATGCTGGGTTTAGAACTTGGTCTAAATAGTATGCAAAAAAAATAAGGCTCTAGACCAGTAATGAACAGTGACAGAAGGAGAAATTATTGAATCGTTGCTCATTTAGTAAACGTGATTCCTGCTGTGCACTGGATGAAATTGGCCCTGTGGGGAAAATAGAGAGACTAGTATAATTCTTACAAAAAAAAGATGAATGACTTATGGTTGCAGAGACAAGCTTAAATTTAACATTTTCTCACTGTTAAGTATAGCCATCTGAAGACATTTTGGAAAATATTATGTGGGTATTTGATTTGGGTCATTTTCTAGCATTTGAAAAGAGAACTGAATATGCAGAAGTTCTGTCCTGAGGCAGTGTCCTAATACTGTTCTACTGGAGGTACCAGTTGATGAAAAGTGCTGAAAAGCCTAATTCCACAGATGCCTTCACCACTTCAGTAAAGAGGAACTGCCTAGATAATATTTTATCACCCTCTGCATGGGGAAATAGCATGGGAACATGAGCCTCCAGTGGAAGTCCTTGAACCTGGATGGGCAGTCAGTAGTATCCCCATTCTCGTCCCCTGTCACTATTAGCTTGGTGCAATCAAGGAATGAAGCTGACTTAGTCCACCTTTGATGAATAAATTGGTGAGTGTAAACCAGAATAGTTTATAACTTCCTAAATGCCAGTGGATTTTCTTCGGGTCAGCATGAAGTAGCCTTCTCTTAATTTCAAATATTTTCCAAAATCTATTTTCTGGAGTATATTAATTTGTTGGTGTTTGGGGTTTTTTGTTTGTTTGTGGAATTGTTTGTTTGTTAGTTTTTGTTTTGTTTTGTTTTTTGTTTGGTCAGTTGATTTGTTTTTGTTTTTAATAGCTATAATTTCTTCAAAGAAACTAAATACTTTAATTTCCTTTATCTCATCAAGTATAAATGCATTGGTTGAAATTCTTAAAAATACCCACTGTAAAAACTTCAGCCCAAATAGTGATAATTGAGATAAATTGTAAACAATTGAACACAGGATCTTCTAATGGGTGGTGTCAAGGACTATTAATAATATATGTTATTTTCAGCCATGCCTGTAATAATACCTGATTGGATATTTAAGGTAAAGAGATGCAACTGCAAAGTGAGGCAAATATATGTACTCATCTTTTACATCTTAATGGAACAAATTAATGAGGCTGGCATGCTTTTGAAAATGCTTTAATTTATTCTTTGATTAAAAAGTAGAAGTCTCTCATTAGTACAGAAATGTCTTTTCTGATTTATACTTCTGGAGTGTATAAAACAGATCAGTGCTGATATAAAGTGGGAATTTCAAAATTATTGTTTACATTGCATACTATTTCTGCATCATTCATTGTGGATTTACATCATAATTACTTTGCTCTGTTTTCCCTGCAGTGAGCTTGCCTTGAAATGGGAAACTCCTCTGGATTTAACTGTTGCACCTGATTGGTTTTTTAACTTTCAGACATCAGCCATAGGGAATTTTGGTTGCTGGTTGTTTTGTTGTGTTGTTTTGTTTTGGTTGTTTGTTTATTTTTTTTAATTTCTATGTGAGAGAGAAAAAAAAAATCTGCTTCTGTATTTGATTTATCCAATGACTTCAGTTTTGCTTGGCTGTATATAAGGTGACCTTTGCATTTGTGGGATGGTGTTTTAATTATAAAATGTTGCTTTGGCTAGCTCAGGAATTTGTGAATATACCTTAATTTACATTATTCCCCTGCAGACCTCATGTTGGGAAAAAGTATATAGTGTAGCAGTTCCTCTTTAATGCCCACTTCTGTAGTTAGTAACCTCTTTCTACTTAATCAAGATGTTGATAAAATATGAATCATTATTAAATAGCATGTGTGTGTGTAGGGTGTGGGGAGTGTTCCCTAGCTGAGGCTGCTTTCATGGAAATAAGGAGGGATGGTTCCAGAGAGGGAATGTAGTTGCACCTTTGGATAAATGCATGATTCTGATACTTCTCTGCCTCACTTTGATGGATGAAATTCTCCCCAGGCTGGAGAGTTGATGAGGTTGTTACATTACTAAAACATCCTTGAGCTAAAGCTAAAACCCTGCCAGC
Source organism: Corythornis vintsioides (assembly GCA_025447755.1). Classification (NCBI taxonomy): domain Eukaryota; kingdom Metazoa; phylum Chordata; class Aves; order Coraciiformes; family Alcedinidae; genus Corythornis; species Corythornis vintsioides. Next base: position 60,642 of record JAOEGS010007185.1, read on the forward strand.
TTTCAAGAATTTAATCTAGATAATAAAGAATCTGAATGTGTTACACTGGCATGGAGCACTCCTGTGGTGACTCCATCAGCTCCCTACCCTTCTGCAGGTTCTCCTCCTTCTGCAGCCAGAGCAGAGCTGTCCTTGGTCATGACTTGATCTTCTAGCCTTGCTACTCACCAACCCTCACCTTTCCTTTATGTCTGATGTTTACAGAGTAGTAGAGGAGGGAAATCAGGGCGTATACTGAAGGGCTCCTTTCTGCCAATGTGCTCAGGTTCCGTGTGTTGTCCTTTCTTTTATCCCTTGCAACTGGCAGAGAAGTGAGGAGGACAATGGTGTGGTTACAGAGCACTGAGCTCCACCTCAAAGCACTTGAAACTGCTGCAAACCAAACAGTGGCTTATTGCTTTTAAGTAACCCTTTTTTGTCTCTGCTGCACAAGGTTCAGGCTCTGAAGTGAAGCAGCAGCCTCCCTTGTCCTTGCTTACCTCTGTTGTGTGTCTGGGAAGATGGTTGTGACAAGGGAGGAAGATGTTTTTTTCCCTGCAGAAAGGTGGGATAAGATCCAGAGCATCTTGTTGGCTAAGTAGAACAGATGGGAAGTCCACTGCTTTGCCTTCCTCAGCAGGTTAGAAGCTGGCAGCTTGTGTATAAGATTTAATGGGGATATAAATAAATAATAGAGAGAAAGGAAAAAATATTTGCTCAAAACAGAGCTTACAGAATGATATGCTCTACTGATAAATCAGCCCAAAAATACTTCCTTGTCAAGATTCATTTTTCAGCTCCTTTGACAGCAGCTAGTGTCCCAATTTGAAGGAGACTCTGTGAATTTCACTCCCACTATTCCTCCCTTTCCCAGCAACAGAACTCTTCCTTGTATACGGAAAATAAATTAGCAATTTAGAAAGGTTGACCGGAGACAACTCATCAAAGAAGAGTCCAGAGCTCTGTGAGTGGCAGCACTATCTACAAGTTCTATAAATACTTGATGTCACCCCATGCACATCTTCCTTGGATTTTGCATTTATTTCTCCCTGCATTATACACCAACATGGGTAGCAAAATATGAAAGAGAGGAGACAGCAGAGATTAGGGGCTGGAAACATTTTCACAGCAGTATCTTGTCAGCTTTCCAGCACACTCTGACTTATCGAGATCCAAACACTCACAGCTGGTGCATATTTTAATGCCAAATGACTGGCATGGCTGAAATTGGAATTCACAGTCTCTCAGAGCACCATACTAGCGCATTTAGTCAGCACATTGCTTTTGTGTGACTCTTTTAAAGTTAAGTTACATTTCAATGAGGGTATTTTTATGGAGGCACTGTGAACTTGCACGGAAGAGTGTGCAGCTCGGTGTGCCAAGTGGCTGTATGTCTGATTAAAATTAGAAGTAAAACAACATGAAAAACCCTGCTAATTTACTGCCCTAAAATTGTCAATTAGAGCAGTGCCAAGCAGTCTGGCAAGAGCTCTAGTTCCTCCAAAAGGCAGAAGAGCAGTGCCAACTCTGAAGCAAAGGAAAGCAGAGGAAATATTTGTCAACTCTACCCAATAACTGGTCATGTAATAATTGGGCAGTAAATTCTTCCATGTGTATTATTTGACTGATGGTTGGAACTGTGCCTGGTTTTGTGGGGATTTAGGGGGTTGGTTTTTTTGGGGGGGGGGTTGTTCTTTGTTTTAATTTTTAAAGTTTTCCTTGGGTGCTTTCTTGTTCATTGGTGATGTGATGGTCTGTTGTGGAATTCAGTGCTGAGCTGCATGTTCTATTTTGCCATGTTTCTTGAGCAGCTAAGTGAATACTTTTGCCTTGTCTATGGCATTTGAAATAATCATCCATTTCCTACAATGACATTAGAAGAAAGACAATTTTTTGGACAAGCTGCTTCAACAGGATGATAGCTGCTGTATATCAGTTCTCCAAAGTTCCATGGCCAGAAAGATGAAGGTTATTTCCTTTTTAGGAAGTGAAGTTTAATTTTGTAGTTAGATCTTGCCTTGATTTTGATTCCCTGAACACAGATAAGAGAAGTAGTGTAGGATACACCTGAGAAGGTGACCTCTAGCACAGCAATCGAGACCATCAGCTGTAGGGGGGCAACTTTAGGTTTGTGTTTCCAACAATATTGCTGGAAAGGGTTGTGTCACACAAAGCTGTGATGTTTGGGGGTAGGCTCTCACAGCTTCAGAAGTTCACAAACATTGTTTAAATTATTCTAGAGTCGTGGAGCAACTCAGATTTAATTAATTAAAAGTCTTACTAGGCTATGAAATGAACTGAATCCAATTCAATTCAAAGGAAACAAGATCCTATGATGAGAAATGCTTTTGAACTCCTTAAAGTTACACATTTTTTCAGTGTTTTTCATGTGATCCATATGTTTGCAAACAATTATCACACAGGATTAATTTGACACAGAGGGAGGCAACAAAGAGCCAATACTTCTATTATAACCAAGATTTTGTGAAACTCTATTTGTGACCTGCTTTCTCTGCTTTTTCTTTTTTCTTTTCTTCTTTTCTTCTTTTCTTTTCTTCTTTTTTCTTTTCTTTTTCTTTTCTTTCTTCTCTTTTCTCTTTTCCCCTCCAAATTCTCGATTCTGGTTTATTTTAATGACTGCAATAAATTCAGACTTTAAGGATGAACAAAACAAAATACAGTATATACACAAACATTAAAAATTGATTATTTAAACATCTTGGCCAAAAAGTTCTGTGAGGGAAAAATACAGAAGGTAAGTTATGATTCTTTTGACAAATAGAGCTAAGTCTGCTGCTAAGGTGTCCAGGCAAACTTTCACATGCTGCACTGGACAAGGTGAATAACTTCTCTACATCTTCATGGAAATCTGTGACAGGACAGAAAGAAGTGTCTCAAAGAGTGTTTGGCAGATGTGGTCAAACACTGAAGGAGGGAGACAAAGGGAAGGGACTTCAACTTGACTCAGAAAAGTAGTTGGGCTTCTTTTCTTTTTTTCTCAGAGTTTGATCTGACATAAATGAGAACCAGATCAGTTGGCATTTGTGTCCATTCTATGGGAAGAGCTCTTGTTTCAGGAACTAGTGAGATTCAAAGCTGAGACCTCAGCAAGACCTGAAGTTGGACTACTCTGTAACCAGAAAGAAGAAAACAAAATCCAGTGTCTAATTTTTTTACTTTTTTTTTTCCTGAGGTTCAGAACATGTACCCCTCCCAGTGGTCTTAAGAGGACTTTCACCACTACATTCATTTGAAGCAAGATTGGACCATGAATAGTGTATTTTACTGTTATTATCAAATGCACTACATAAATGCCACAGGGAAAACAAAAAATGCCAATGCCACAGTAGGTGGTACTTAGCCTACTTTACAGGCTTAGACTGGTGCTTTCCAGTATTATGGAACAATGTGTTAAGGTATGAAAAATGGGAGAAGAAACTGATGAATTATTTTGCACCGAGTATCTGTAACCAAAAATCAATCAATTGATCAATCAATCATATTTAAGAACAAGTTTGAGTTCTTTCACGAAGATATGTCTGGATGTCAAGAAATTGTGCATGTCCTCCGCTTGCAGCCATGTTTAGTTCTTTCAAGTTCCATCCTGGTTGAGTGCAGAAAGAATTGTTTATGTTGAAAAGACTGAGCCCCTACCAAATAATCTGGGACAGCTGCATGCTTTGGCACTCTATTCAGTGGGAGCAGGAATAGGGCCATGATGGGTCTATATAAACTGAAATTATCTTTTGGCTTAAGCATTTGCATTTACCTCTTCATTTCAAATTCATGTTGCCTTCTTAACGCTCTCATTCCTGCACTGATTTGAAGTTAGGATATATGCCAGTTCTTTACATATCTCTGCTATTGCAGATATTTAATGAATTTTAACATAATTCATTACCAGTAGAGAGCAGTCTGAGATTAGAATTAATATTGGGTATTGCAAGAGGAAAATACCCTGTTTGAGCCATGTGTACAATGCATGGTGCAGAATTAAACTGATTAATTTCTAAGCATCCATCATATGTACTTTTAAAAGAAGCACATTTTTGCCTGGTGACTATTTAAAAAGCAAACATCTGAAACTTTTGAATATAACCTGAAATGAAAGAAAACATGGTACTGTTCTAGACAGTTTCAATTTTAAAGGTGTGACTGCTGGAGGTCATAGTTCTATCTTTCCCTTACCTTGCCTGAAAACAGATTTGTTAAAATAGCATTTACAGTTCATGGTTTATCTTAGTTTCTGGGCTTGAAACTTGCTTTGATGAACAGTGAGTTCATTACCTTGTCTTTGTTTCAGCTTCCTTAAATTATTTTTATTAATTTTCAAATTGCAGACATAAAGCCTGGTTTTCATCAGTCACTTTCATATGGAGTGTTTCATTCATAATGCTGAAAGAGGTAAGAAACACAAATCATCACCAAAATCAATAAACTGAAGTATTGACTTTCAATCCTGTCCTGTTTAGAAAGCTTTAATCTACATACTAAATCATGTCATCATTACAATTCTGTCCATCTTGCAGTTTGCATCATTTTTTGTACAGTCTTCTAATAATGCTGCTCTTTTTGTACTTGAAGGGCTTGTTTTCAAATGCCATTTTGTTTTCTGTTTCATCCTATAATATAGTCAATGCTTTATTGTACTGCATGATCCAGCTGACAGATATCACTGTTAATCTTAAATATCCAAAATCTTTAACTCTTGAGTTTAGATTTTTTGGAGGTAAGAGCAGAAGCTTACCTAGCCATATTCAAAGAAATATATGCTTCTGCTGTACAATAAGCCTCAGTGCTTGGAACTGGATCTAAACAGGTATTTTATATATATATTGGGGTTTTTTTCTGAGGTTCTTATTCTCTTATAATTGCACCTCACCTCTTGTGCACTTTTATTTGTGGTTGCATGGCTGGACAACCACACAGTTCCCTGTGCTAGGATGTATGTAGGAACTGAGCTTCATCACCTCCCTCTGTTATATGTTGAGTGTAGGAACAAATCAGTGTGACCCATGCCTGTGGCTAATCCAACTCAATCCCTTTCATCACGAAGAGCCTTTTAAGATGTCTCCAACACAGGTTTACTTTCTACTTCACTAGGCATCAACAGAACAATGTGGGTCTACGGGAATCATTTAATTATCACTGATATTAACATTATATTATAATTTATAATAACTTCATTAAAACTGTATCATTTAGTCCTTAAAGCCATGGAAGGTGTGCATGTCCTGCTGAGTACTAGTGCACCATTGTCTTTACAGGACCCTAACAGGGTAAAGGGACATCAGAGTGTTTAATTGGTGTTCTTGGTGGTGTTGAATTGGTAAGGTAAATCAATTGGAAATGAGAATTTGATTTGTGCTGTGGTTGTTATAGAACCCAAGTGCAGCTGCTAGAGGAATAATACAGAGAGACGTGTTGAACTGTAGTAATTTTTGTATATGCTTTTAGGAAAAACAAAAAAAGGGAAGTACCTTAATTTTAAAGGGGAAATGAACTTAAGTTCTAAAGGAATACAATTATAATGAAAAGAAACTCCAAATGTTAAGGAGGCTCAGGGGAGACCTTATTGGTCTCTATAACAACCTGAAAGGAGGCTGTAGGAAGGTGGGGGTTGGTTAGTTCTCCCAAGCAACAAGTGATAGGACAAGAGGACATGACCTTAAGCTATGTCAGGGGCCATTTAGACTGGGCACTTCCACCAGAGAGGTTGTTAAGCATTGGAAATGGCTACCCAGGGAAATGGGGAATCACCATCCCTGGAGGTATTTAGATGTGTAGACATAGCATTTAGTGACATGGTTTAGTGGTGGACTTGGCAGTCCTGGGGTAACAGTTGGACTCAATGATCTTAATGGTCGTTTCCAATCTATATGATTCTAAGGCTTTGGATTCAGGCTGAACCAAAATTCATCATTTGGTCCCACCATCATTTTGTATGTTGTTGCTGCACATTAAGGATGTACTTTGCTTGATTTTTCTGTCTGTCTTAAACTGACCCATGCAAACACAAGCTTGAGATGGCAAGAACATTTTGCCTTACATCCAAAAATACTGGTGGGTCAGAGGTACCAAGACTAAAAATTTTATACATTTTAACTGTGTCCATAGTTTTGCACTAATGTGTTATCAGTCTTTATCCAGAAACTGGTTTTATCACAGTTTAAATTTTCCTTACAGAATGTGCTTGGTATGCCAGCTTTTAAAAAAATCTATAGAGAGGATTAAATAGATAATAGCCAACCACTTTTGATTCTGGACTTCTTGTTTATATATTAGTAGGTTTTCCTATTTTAGTGATATAAATAACCAGGCAGAGACTCAGCTTGCAAGAGCCTATCTGGGTCTTTATCACTGAACAGAAGCTGTCATTTCATGGGTGCGGTTCACTTGTTTCTTTCATGTGTTTCTTGCTCTAGCGTCAGCCAAGCCTCATCCCATGAGAACTTGTGGTTGCTGTTTTTCTCAGTGCTTCCTTATCTCAGGTTCCAGGGTTGTCTTTTTTTAGCTCTCTTGTTGTGTTGCAATCTCTCCATAGACTCTCTGAAATACAGTGCAATAGGGCAGTTGGGGGGCATTGTTTTACTGGGTATCTTGGCACAGATACATTTTACCTCTCTGGTTTTGTGGGGAAATTGATAATTAAAAATGAGAGGTTTTTTGCTGTAGCATAATGTAGGAATACTTTAGAATCAGAAAGCAAACATCACAGTACTCAAGAGGAAATGAAAGTTCAAGAATGTCCGCATTATTAATCACTTGCATTGTTTCTCTGTGACAAAAATAATCTGTATTTTCTATGGCTCTGCATGAATATTTACATTTTTAAAAAATCAGTGTATTATTTTAATACAGTTTCATCTTAATGACAGTGTTGTGCTCTAGATGCCTTTAGAAATCTCACCTGAGGAAAAAAAAAAGATTTATATTTAAATTCTCCAGCAATAAAATAGGAATAACTGTTTGAAAAAGATTACCTAAATTTTATGCATAATCTGTAAATTGTAAATTCTTGGAGATAGAGATCTCCTTTTATTCTGTGCTAGTAGGGTAACTAGAACAATAGTTTCATTGTAAGTGACTGTATGTGAATAGGTATTGAAACCTAATATTTCAGCAGCAACAGTACTCAAAATGTGTTTTGAAAGATGATATATAAAGGCTCTATTGCAAGTGTGTAGTTTGTAAACAATATAAAAATAAAAATATGACACTTCTCTTGCCTCTCCTGTGCCCACATACTCTAAGAAAACATAAAACCCTAAGCCTAGGGAAAGCAGCGTTACAAAACACTCTGCTAACAAGAAATAGTATGTAGCAACTAAGCTTTTACCCTTGTGTATGTGCATCTTAATCCAGCTTCAGTTAAGGCTGAATACGGTATTTCCTCACTTGTAAAACAACATTAAAGTGTGTTTAGCATAGTTTATTTTAAATATGGAATATAAATAGTGCATGTAAAACCAAGGTTAATGGAGGAATTGCTCTTCAGAGGGCTGAGGAACAGAAGCAGTTTTGGGGATGAGGTAGTGGACTTGATTCTCAAACTCCATCTAGGAGACAAATGCTGCATGTAGTGGCTGCATACAGCCAACTCTGCTGCCTTCACTCCTTCGGTGTCAGCATCTCATCTGCAGCTCACTAACATACGGGCTTGGAGCAAAGCAGAGGAGGAAGGGGCAGCAGGTTACAGCGTCGCTTCCATGGCAAAATCTCCTTTGCCCCTGTACCCACCTGAATAGCTCGAGCACAACCACTGGCTAGCTCAAGATCATGTCAGGGCTGAGATGAAGAGCAGCTGCTCTGAGCAGCCTGCTCCTCCAGCAGCATGGAGAAAATCCAGCGAGAAACACATGCTGGATTTATTGTCACAGTTGATGATTAGGGGAATGTAGCATCTCCCTGCTGAGGAGAGGCTGAGAGAGCTGGGACTCTTTGGCCTGGAGAAAAGGAGACTGAGGGGGGACCTCATTAATGTCTATAAATATGTTAAGGGTGAGTGTAGGGAGGATGGAACCAGACTTTTCTCCATGTCATCCAATGACAGGACGAGAGGCAATGGGTGCAAGTTGGAGCACAAGAG
>JAOEGS010007186.1:0-44415 GCA_025447755.1 Corythornis vintsioides
CAGCCTGGGCTAGTTGAGGGTGTCCCTGCTCCCTGCAGGGGGCTGCACTAGATGCCCTTTGGAGGTCCCTTCCAGCCTTAAACATTCTATGATTCTATGATTAAATGATAAAAGCATTAGAACACATTAGTAGGCTGTTGATCTCATGCTAAAGAGTGATGCAGAAAGGCTGGTCGGTACACCATCCACCTCTGTCTCTTCAGTCTTACAGTCTGCCATCCTTCCCCTGTTAAGCATATGAAACAGTGAAAACAAGAGAAACTGAGGAAGAAAGAAGAGGGGAAAGAACTGTTAGTGTCACTTCACTCCTGGCTGCAGGCTCTGCAAGACGGATTTTGCAGACAGAGGAAGGACAAGATGGTATTTACATGCTGGGAGACTGGGAGCCCCACTGTGGCCGTGCCCACACCACCTCCAGCACTGAGTGCTATCCTTGCAGCCTTGCCCTGTGGAAGAGACATTGGCACACGAATCTGCAGGGAAGAAAGACAATTGGCTGAAGTTATCTTGGAAATATGTGCAAAGGCCACCAAATCTCATACTATTTCTGGGTTTGGTTCTTTTTTCCCTTTCTTTACTAATATTTAAATGGGGATGGCCCAGATCCTACCCCAGCAGGCACTCTGCACACCACATTCCCCACTGAGCCACCGGGCACCGAAAACACTTCCCATCGTGCAGAAGGGGGCTCACCCATCCCGGGCAGAGAGCTCTGCAGCGTTTCCATCCCAGGGGCTGCCCAAGCCGCAGCACCAGGCTGGCACCAGAGGGAGCTGCAGCAGGAGTAAGGACTCAGTATTGGCTCATTGTTTCCTTCGGTACACCCATACCACAGTCCAAGTGTCTTCATTTTGGAATGACATTTTTTATTAGGTGAAGACGCTTTTAATACAGAATTTCAAACTCCACGTGTACACAGCCTAGGATGCAACGTGCTCCTCCCCACCGAGTGACAGACCAGTGACACCCTGGACACCAGCTCTGCAATGTGACCTCGCAGGGATGTCAGAGATGGCCGGGGGGAAGTTCTGCATGCAGGTAGGGCTACATGGGACAGGACCAAGCACGTTAGGAAGAGGTGAAGAACAGAGAGAAGGGAGTGAGCTGGATCTGCCCTGGCTCATGGGCTGTCCTCAAGGAGCTGCTCTCCCTGTCCCTCACAGATTCCCCAGGGAGCCAGAAGGAACGACAGGCCGGGATGCAGCTGCAGTCCCCTGGAGAGCAGCTCCTGGGCTTCCACCCATGGCAGAGCCAGCCAAGGGCCCCTGTGGGACCTGCTGCTGCTGTGGGGGTCTGACAGCCCTGCTAAGGGTGTACACCACATAGGGGTCTGACTGACAGCCCTGCTCAGGGTGTACACCACACAGGGGTCTGACAGCCCTGCTCAGGGTGCACACTCTGAAGATGAAGGGAATTTGGCACTTTGCTGGTGATGGCCCCACTCTTGCACTCCTGTGAAGTGCCACAAGGCACTGCTTGAAATCTCGGGGTCCTTCTTCTGAATCATGGTATTCCCAGAACTGGACTCCCTAAATAAATGTCCTGTTGGGGGGCAAGGGAGGCACAGCAGGAATGCCACCAAGAGCTTGGTAGCTCCCGTTCAATTCAGTGATAGCATTTGGGTTGCTCAACACTTGAATCATATAGCTATTTTCAAATGTAAACATGGATTTAGGGGCTTTATTCCAGGTCCACTACACCTTGGAAGGTTTGATTCTAAAATAATCAACAAAAAGAAAAAAAAAAGGATAAAGCCACACTAGGAGAAATCAAGAGTTCAGAAGACTCATCAGAAACTATTTCAATCTTACAGAGCATCAGGCCTCAAAAATCAATTTACTCCATTATTTAAAAAAAAGCAATATAGAAACAACCCCCTTCTCAGTTCAAAGTCAAAGCACATCTCAGAAGACCCTGCAGAACCAGTCCTCTTTCTGCCAAGGCACTCTCCAGTAGTGTGTGGCACAAGCAGAAGCACCTCCATCACAGCCACTGATACAGTGAACGTCCCACACAGCAACTTCAAGGTACAAAGATTTGCAGTTTAACCCACACCACCCTCCCTTTCAAAAAGCTGGTTGGTTACAAGCATTGGCTAAAAATGGGGATCATTTGGTTCCCAGGAATACCTTTTATGCAAATGTTTTAAAAATAAAGGATTTGCTGCTTCTTTCAGCACAGGGCTCTAGCTCAGTGACCTGCTGGCTACATTCCAGTAGTACAAAACTGCTTAAAAAATTCCAAACCACCTCGTGTAACAAACTAGAAATCTACTGCCTTCAGTTACAAAAATAATCCAAACCACCTTGTGTAACAAACTAGAACTCTACTGCCTTCAATTACAAAAATAAGGCTGTTGCACAACAGACCAAACTCACATTCAATCAACACATATAGCTCTTTTTTTTGTTGTTTTGGGTTTTTTTTGTACACTAGCCACTTATAATTTAAACGCATGTTTCCTAAGGGACTTACACTGGGAGCAAGGAGGATATCTTTGGAGTTAGTGTTGTCCTTCATACAACTGATTATGCCCAGATGGGTGCTCTGGAGTAAGCCAGGCTTACCCAGCAGCGTAACAGGACCGGCTCTCCTCTCAACGGGAGGCTTCTAGCCTACAGTTATCAACATTCCAGGGGAGTTTGGGAAAACTAATGTCATCCCTGGAGAAATCAATGTAGGTTTGTCTTTCACACCAGTAAGCCTGGGATCTGCCTAGGATTACTCCTGTGTATATACCTACACACTCAGGTAAGCTTTTTAGGAACTGGGACTTCAGGCAGTTCTCAAAGTTTACAATATGTCAAGTACATGATAAATCCAGGATGGCTTCTCTGTAATTATGTAAATTTATTATCTCTATTCATTTGCAAAGTTCTATCTTTTTCTTGATTTTTTTTTTTTTTAGGAATATTTATATTCCTAAAAATGTGACCTCACATGTCACATTCCCTTCCTGTAGTGGGGTTTGAGTCTCATGAAAATATGGGACTGGTGACAACACTGTCACAATAACTTACCACAGACAACATAATGATTTAAAATCCACACACATGTATCCATATATGTATATGCATGTCAGCAACTTCCACTCTCACCTCTGGAGAAGGAGCTGTAGCTAAGATACTGACCAGTAAACACAACCTTCTCCCAGTTCAAGAGGGATGTGAACAGACTGGAAAGAGCAGCCCTCCACCAAAGCAAAGCAGCCAGGGGCCTAAAGCACAGGGCCTGTGAAGAAAGGAGGAGGAAGCCAGGTTTGTTTAGTCTGGTAAGATGATTAAGAAGTGACCTAACAATAACCTACAACTATTCTGTGGGCAGTTACAAAAAGGATGGTGCCAATCTCATCCTGCCAGTGCCAGGAAACAGCAAAGGCAACAGACACAGCTTATAGCCTGGGAGTTGAGGCTGGACATTAAAAGCAAGTTCTCACTTGGAGAGTGCTGCAACAGTACTGAGACCTTCATCTTTGGATAGTTTTTACAGCCTTCTAGATAAACCCATACCTGACCTGAGCTAGTGCTGGTGTTAGCCCTAACTTTCACAGTGCTGCACCAGATGACCTCCCATTGTCCCTTGCAACTAATGTGTCTTGGATGCATGGTTACTGGTTTTAACAGAACATGTATTTTATTGCACACAGAGTGGTGCTTTCTGACACTTTTTATAAGTTTAGCTTCCTAAAGTGGTAAAAAGCTTAGGAAGCAGACAGTCTGAGTGATGCTGTCACTGCAAAGAAGCTTTCCCATGTTAATGATTGACTTTCAGTTACCCAAAGACATAGGAACATTTCTTGGAATGGCACTACCCTGTCATTATGACATCACTAGAGTAAAAGCTACATTGCAGCATAGCTGTTCTTTTCATAGCCAGACCTGATTCCAATAATGAAATTTTACTTCTGTCTAACACACATTTTGTGGTGGTTACTGGCAGGTCACGGGCCAAGTTCTGCTGTGTGCATCAGGGCAGTCCCACTGGAACCATCTCCACTCCTCTAGCTGGCTCCTGCTCCTCAGCTGAGCTGACCAGCACAGGCTCAGCTTTCTCACTGTCTCTGAGGCACCTCCACAATTCCACACCAGGACAACAGCTGGCTGAGTTTAGTGTGCTCTTGAACCATGGTAGAGTGTTCAACCACCCATGGGACAAAGCCCTGGCTCTCCAAGTATCCCCCTGACTCTCACCTGGCTGATGGTGGAGCTGTGTGTCATTGAAGGTACACTCAAGGTTTTGGCAAAATTTCATTTTAAGACAGTCCAACTATAGAGCTCCAACTTCAGGTGTTCAGCCTTTCTCAGTTAAAAGATAAAAATATTATAAAGCTATGAGACCTCTTCTCCTGAACTACACAGTATGTCCCACCAAGTGCTTTCCCACATACTTCACCTGCATTTGGAACAGGAACCACATCAAAATATTTCACTTTGGCACCTCCTCCATGGTAACAACTGCCTCTAAACAGTCAGCTGCAATGAGCATCACTAGACAAATCAAATTTCCATGAGCAAGGTTAGCAGCTCATGTCTCTTACAATAAATATGATCTAGCATAAACATGACAATAAATAGATGTGGAGAAAAATATGGCAGTTACTGGTGTAGAACGAGATCTTCAGATTGACAGTTTTTAACCTTCTGGCTCACTTCCAGCACAGACATTCTAAAAACCACCAGCACCTTAACTATCATGACAAGGGAATTTAAACTGCAGTAGCTGAAAAAATGAAAAAAGGTAAGGAACAGGACTAGATTTATGTGTATCTATGAATAACAGAAACCCTGTACTTTAACTCCTTGTTCTGCTGGAATATCAGTGCCAGTTGCAAAAGCAATCCTAAGGTGGACTTTGAAACACCAGTGAACAAGTGAAACATCAACAACGAGTATTTTTAAAAAGGAAGGTGAGTAGCCTGGCCTTAATCCTGTTTTATGTACTGCTTATTGCCTCCAGGTTACTGGAGAGCATTGTCTCATGGCAAGCAGACTACTAATGATGCATGTTGGCTCTATCCCAGGGGTCCGTTGGGAAGCTGCTGTGTGCTGAAGATCATTCACCCAGGTGATGTGCTTGTTGGAACTTCAGGTTGGATTTCCAGGGTTATGACTCCTGTGTGGGAGAAAAGAGGAAAATAAAAAGCCATTATTATTGCTATGAATAGATTCTCATCACCTGTGCCTGTGACCTTTGCACAGAATGTTCCCCTCACTGGTCCACACAGCAGCTGAGGATGCATCACTGAGGTAGTACCAGGCTGCAGCAGTGATCTGGCCAAGGTTACAAAAACACCCCTCCAGGCCTAGAACAGGTTATTTCCCAGAACAAAAATGCATAGAAGCCCCTGGTTCTGATTGCAGTAGGATATAACCTTTTTCCTAAGACTAGCTTTTCAAGCTACAAAGTGAGGCAGGTTGCCAAAGTAATCTGCTTTGCAGCTCTCTGCTGGGGTCCCCTCCCACTCCTGTCCCTCATGTGGTCCAGAATTCAATGAATTCCTGCCAGAAGAGGAATCCTGTAGATACCCAAGAGCTACTGTCCAGGCCTGAAACAGTATGCTACCAAATACAGCTATATCTACCACAACTAAAGAAGAAAAATCCTACCCTAAGTGTCAGATCTACTGCCAAAAGGTGCACCAGGCAAAGTCTTTGAACTAGTGTCCCTATGGCAATACAACATCCTCTACTCTACTGCCCTCCACAGAAAGCTATTATCAGGCCTTGCATTCTGACCTGTATATATGTATTTGTTAAATCTGAATTATTATCCAGAAAAGTTGATATAACTCCTGACTGCTCCAGAAATTAAAACAAAATAATTAATGCCTAATGAATTACATACTGTCCTGTGAGCCAGGCTGGCACAGTAAGATCATGTTTTGGTGATACAAATTGCAGATATTCCAGTGATTAAGATCTTAGTTCTGTCTCCTGTTACAATCCAGTCAGTTGCTTTCCATTTAGATAGATAATATGAAGAATATTGTATTCTTTAAACTTCATTTACCTGCTGTCTCAAATTAACTCCCATGTATATGCTTGGTTGCATTTAAACTGTTTTGTCTTCATGACAACCATTTCAGTTACCTCCTCAGCGTGAAGCTGACAAGGTCTGGATCTGGACACTGGATCTGACACATCCAAACATTTGGAGTTCTTTCAGTTCAGAGAAAATTCAAGAATTCCATGAAAGTCTGCAATGCTATACTGACCTTTGATGACAAAGTGGGTTTCAGTCCAAGAAATGAGAAGACAGTATTGCTCTCCTTTGACTCAAAAAAGCCTTCGTAATCCTAGAGAGGAAAAAAATACAGAGTCAACATCTGTATATGTGTTTTCCTGGCTGATCTTACCACATCTTGTAGACTAGAGAGTGACAAGTGATAATGCCCAGGAAAATACCAATACTTAACTATATTCAACTATATTCTCCCATGCAAACCTAAAAGCTATTCTAAACTTTAATGATATCACCAGCTGCAAAAGCAAAGAAAACCACAGAAATTCTTCAACTACAACACTTCTCATTACTGTATTTGACAGGAAAACATAAACATGGGCTTGCATTAAAAGGAAATCTATTTGAGTATATGTTAAAGGCATTTAATTAACTATCAATGCAAATAAGTTTCTGGCTGGGTTTCCAAATTGCAGTTTAGTAAACAAAATACTTCCTAACACAGAAACCTCCAAGAAGAAGCCCTAAGGCAGCTGAACTCCTTATTTCTTCTGTAGTTGAACAAAGACATTATCATCATCTCCTTTGAAATCAGGAATCATATCTCAGCTTTGGACAACCACATAGTTAAATATAAAATGTCACCGTAAAGCAACTTGGATGGAAAGACAAGAAAACAAGCTTCATTAACATGATTAAGTTCCTTTGAGATTTCAGCTGCTTAAGATCAGGTTCTGATCTCAACACGCTACCACTACTTTCATTAATTTCTTTATATTGCATTGGGCACCTGCTACTCTTCTATCACCAGAAAAGCTGCCCTGTTTTCAAGGGAAAAAAGAAAAAAAACAGAGCACAGGTTAGTTAATTGATTTGGCTTATGGCAAAAAGCCAGGAAGTTTCAGGTTCTCTTTATGGTTTGGCAAAGGTTTCCTCTGTGACTGCTAGCAAACAGTAAAGTGCCCAGTTCAGACTCTTCCTTCACCACGTAAGTGCAAAATGGAAATATTCATCCTTACTTAACCACTTCTGGCATGTAAAATGCCATTATTTGTCTGGGTCTTTACAATGCAGTTGCCAGTATATTTTCAGTTATGCCCTGTGACAGGACAAGAAGTAATTGTCACAAGATGAGACACAGAAATTTCCACCTCACCATGAGGATAAACCTCTTCAGTGTGAGGGTGCCAGAGCCTGGCACAGGCTGTCCAGATAGGCTGTGAGTCTCCTTCTCTGGAGACTTTCAAGACTCACCTGGATCTGTTCCTGTGTGACTTGTCCTGGGTAATCCAAGTACCCTCAGCCCAGAAAAAACACTGCTTCCTAGACACTGCAGTTTCCCAGCTTACCCCTCTCTACTAAAAGCATCAGCCCTGAAGACACAGAGAGGCCAGCAGGAGTCTATGATGGCCATCAGGCTGTAGATATATTAGCTGACTGAAGTAGAAAGGCTGCCCAGAGATGTGGAGTCTCCTGCTCTGGAGACATTCCAAACCTACCTGGATCTGTTCCTGTGTGGCCTGATCTAGGTGACCCTGCTCTGGCAGGGGGGTTGGACTAGATGATCCTTTGAGGTTCCTTCTAACCCCTGACATCTGTGATTCAGTGAAAGAGTAAACCTTCTCAAGATGTCTTTCTGCCATTCACAGGAACACACGATTGTCACAGTTGGGAAAGACTTCCAAGATTACTGTGTCCAAATGCCAAACCCCCAGAAAACAACCAACAAAGACTTGTCTTACAAGGCTTTGTCTTCCTGTTGTCCACTGTCTTGAGACCGTGGCATATTTCTGGGCTGTAGTCTATGACAATGTCAGTATTCCAGGACAAAGCTTTTCAGTTTATGAGTTTTCTCTATGTGCAAAACATAAATACCAGCAAATATCATCTACTCACTTCACTCTGTGGGAAGAGTCAAGTTTATTTGCTTTCACTATCAGGGTAATAAATGCTCCAAGGAATAATGCAGTTCTTCTGGAGCAAAGGAAGGTAGAATCTCCTGCAATGATCAGCATCAGATACTGGAAAACAGACTTTGCATTTCTGAGCACAGCACAATTACCATTACTCTTTAAAATGCTAATATATGAAGATATTAGGCACAGTTTTAACTTTTCCCACTCTGAATTTTAAGCATGGTCTGTTCTACCTAACTTTGAAATTAATCATCTAATTAAACAGAGGAAATAGACACTATTACATCAATTTAAAAATCATTAAAGGTGATGAACTGATGCTAATCTCTGAATTAACATAAATTTACAATTAATAGCCAGAAAGTAAATCCAAATAAATTAGACCTCACAATTAAGCCGTGGGTGGCATAAGTTGAAACAGTACTGATAGCAACCCCAAAAATGCCATGGATTAAAAAGGCACAATGTAATCACTGAGTACCTAGGGGAGGAATAAGGAATACTGAATTTGAAATTGGGGAGAAAAACAGGGCAGAGAAGGATTGTCAGCCTGAAAATAATGGTACAAGAACTGAGGCTGCAGTCCTGGCTCTGACAATGACTTTATGACTCAGCTAATAAAACTCTATCTGTGAACATCTGTTTTCTGTAACCTCTATGAAGTAATTTAAGACTTAATTGTAAAAAGCTTTATGCAAGTGCTAGTTATCAATTTTTTACTTCAAGAAGTACCCAGCCTTGATTTAGTAAATTTTTTTTCCATATTTTTACAGATTATCAAGACTGACTTCACTTAGTGAAAAAATTGTGAAGCTAAACTGGGTGTATGTTTGAAAGAGCACATAACCCAGGGGGCTAATTCATTCTGAAAGGAGAAGAATATTTAATAACTGCAAGAGATAATCCACCAGGAGCAATCTTATTGATGTTCTGAAATGTCTGCATTGCAAAACATATTAAAATGCAACAGACACTTACTTACTTTTGTGGGGAATGAGGTTGAAGAAGCATCAGGCTTCTAGAAAAGCAGGAGGAATTTTCCTACCAATCTCTGCAATGAAAATATATCATCCCAAAATGTTCAAATGGGAGAAAGGAATGTTCTAAAAATGCATCTCAGTCCCATGCATTTGGAAGAAATCCCTTCAGTATGGGAGTCTCTGAAGAGATGGAGGAGAAGCATGCTGTCCAAGGGCACGGACACAAGGCCAAGGGCTGTGCTCTGGCAGGTGGTTCCCAGTGAGCACCTCTGGCTTTCCCTGCAGCACAGGAGAGCCAATGGGTGTTCCAGAACATGTGTGCACTGCACACCAAAGCTACAACTGCAGTGAGAATTACTTGTGGGTGCTGCAAGGAAGGTGGCACAAGCACGATGGCATTGGGTCAGAGGAAAACATGGGCACCAAGTACATTGCAGTGACAATTAGCAACTGTGCAGGCACTGCTGGATGAGAACATTATACCTAATGAAGCTGCAAAGAAAGTAACTGTGGAGAAAATTCCTTCCAGTAAGTTGGTTTAAATGAGCAAGCTGGCTCTGTTGCTGTCTGCTTTTAGCTTGCACCAAGAGAGAGTGAGCTTCTTAAGCATCTCAGACAAACCCTTATTGCTTACCACACCAAGAAGCAGAAACCCAACCCTTGCCACACCAAAAAGCACAAAATACAGGAACCCACCCAAATGTAGCTTGCACTGCTCTTCATACAGTTTTTTTTTAAATGCACTGATGATTGGACAGCCCTTAAAGATTAGTCTATTGGCATTGTTTCTCTTTGTCAATATTTAAAATACATATTACTATAATATCTCCAATCTTATTAAAGGGGGAACAGAATTGCTCTTACAAGTAATTGTGGGGAACTCTTCAATTATTTAAATGCATTGAATCAGCATTTTGAGCTACTGACTGTATGGCATTGAGAATGAGCTGTTAGAACAGATGACATTCATTTACTGATCTGATTAGGATTACAGTGGAAAACTCTCACTCAGCACAGCTCTCCTTAGGGATTGAGTGTGTGTGAGCCTTTTTTAATATTCTATAAATACACAAAAACAAGATCTTGCCTGCACGACACAGGGCATTCTGAACATCAGAGTTTTCAATTACCTAAACTTCTGACAAGATCTCTGCACAGGATTTTTGAAGACGTTATACAACTGACTCCACAAAGCAACCTGTTCCTCCTCTCCTAAGGGCCAGAAGTTTATTTCAGTAATCTCTTTAGTTGTAGGCTTCCAGAAACAAAGACTGGAATAAAAAGAAACAGATGTCAGCTACAGCTCTGTTGTTCTGTATGTGACAAACTCAGGCTGATGTGAGGTTTGCCGTTCATTTCAGCCACTGTGACAGGAGACGCAGACGTCAGCTATCTAAGACCCAAACCCCCTCACCTCTGAGACAGACAATCCAAGTGCAAAAAGATTTCCCCCAGTCAAGCACTGAAGACTGCAAACTGGCATGGTGCCCATCTGACTTGGGCAGGGCAATGTCCAGAGGAATCAGTGGCAGGACCAATGAGAACTGTGGATGATAACAGGGGCCATCTCTCCATGTTGTACACCTGAGTATAGTGATCACCTGCAGTGACCTCTCCATCTCTCTGGACTTGTTATGGTCTATGTAAAAACAGAACAGTAAGTAATAACTAATTATTTGTTCATTCCTTTTCAACCTGCAGGACACTTACTAGCTAGTACAATGTTGGATCCTATCAGCAGTACTTGAGACAAATCCAAATAACTCAAATGCAAAACCACTGACCTGACTGTATAAAATAAACTCTCAGTGGGAGTGGTGGGAAGCAAGCAGCTCTGTGGTTGCTGGCTGGGGTCAACCCACAATAGCCCTTTCTGGCTCCTGAACAGAGACTCAAAAAGGTTCAAGTTAATGACAGATTTGATCAGAATGTGCTAGACTGGTTGTTACTTCGTGTTGCTGATCATGATGTTGACTCACTTGTTCTTGATACTGGGGGTCTTTCCCCTCAGTTGCTCTTTTGCTTGCTCCCTTTCTTCCTGTATATCAAACTTGAGAGTTTGTAAATGGTTATTTTCAGCCTTTGCTGCTTGTTATCACTTTGTTTAGCTTTGTCTGAGAGAGCCATGATAAAAACACTGTCCTTGAGCCTTATCAAGTATTTGAGCCCTGCCCTGATGAGATCCCAGTATTCTGGGAACCATCTCATGGGGATAATAAGCAATCACATCTTTCTCCTTCTCCAGGAGCCACTTTATAAGGAAATGAAGTGTAGCATTTTCCTCTTCTCCTCTAGGACAGAGGTTTCCACTGTTGTTGCAATGGCTTTTCAGTTTCTTGAACATCCCAGTCTAACCAGAAGGTTGCAGAGGTTTGTGCAGTGACACTGATTTTGGCTTTTTGTAAGGTTAACCAACCAGTTGGGAATGTCACCCAGGAATGTGCCCTGAGGCAAACGACTCCCCAGTGGCAAGGTGCAGGGGAGAAACTGGGAAGGTGCCTAGAGCAGTTTCCACATCCAATGGTTTGGACTTCACTCCTGAACACATGTGGAGTTCTGTTGAATTGGCAGACCACTCCAAGGAAGGATGTCTTTGCATATACCATAAAGACACAACTGCCAGCACTGGGGGGGGCTGGAGTATTGCACTGTAAATCAGTCAGTTGGTATTGTCAGTAACACTGTATAAGCCAGAGCTATGTACACAGGCAGTTTCCTGGTGAGGCTGGAGAACTGGCAGGCAGGCAGAAAAAACAGTGTTTGTAAACAGAGCAAATTGGATTATAAATTGCCTGGACACAAATCAGGAACTGTAAATTACAATTTTCACTAACTCAACAAACAGAAAACTCACTGGGTATTTTTTCAGTTTAAGTTATTCAATAGTGATAATTTGTTTTTTCATTTTTTAAGTCAAGATAAACATATGAAAACACTCACTGTGTAAATGACAGAGACAAGATGTGCAGTGTCTGCTGACTTCACCTGATTGTGGTATATTAACCCCCTCTTCAGCACTGACCTGTGTCTCCTGTGTAATGTTTTGCCTCCACTCTAAGAACTTCAGTAACTAATGGAGCAGTCTAACAGATGAATGTTGGAGATCCTGCACACACTTCGTCCTTTGCCCTAGAAAATACAGTTTTTCTCAAAGCATGTTTGTGTGCTCTCTAAAGACGTTCATGCCACAGCAAGGTCTAGTAATAGGATTAACTCTGCTCAACCAAAATGGCTATCAGCTGAGCAGTCAGATTAACAAGATCATCTCACGTGTTGCATGACATCTTCTTCCTTGCTAATTCCAAACAGCAATTGCTGTAACCACACACTGAAAGGGTAAGAAACAGCTTAAAGCATTGCATTTCCCAGGCAAGCTAAAATCACACAGAATGAAAATATTCTCATTTGTAAATGAAGGGCTGCCTCATATAAGGGAGGATCAAAATCCCTTCTGAGTCCCAGATATATTTCTAACTGACATTTCTTAGGTGAAGTGGGAAGATCTAAGTTAAACTGCTCAGGTAAACAAGTAAGGCCAGCAGAAAGTACCTGAGAGTGATGTACAATACCTTGCTTCAAGAAGCCAGTTCACTGCTGCATCATACGCAATATGTTTGTTGCAGAGCATCCTAAAGCACTTCGTATGTGCCTCCTAAAATAAGCTAACAACTGTACTGCAGGTTCTCAGCAGATCTGAACAATTCCTCAGCCAGAAGCAGCTTTGTTACAGCACTGCTGGGGCTGGCTGTGACTGAGTTAGAACCAGCTTGGATATATCTTCATCACACTGCAGTCAGAAACTCACACAGTACTCACATCTACTCTGGTCCAGCTATAAACTCCAGGGAGATCCTCTTCCCCATTTCATTCTGCTACTGAATTCAGAGACAAACCTTTTGGAGTCACTTCCTGATGCAGTCAGGGTGGCAAACCTCCCTGGCAAAGAGGGGAACTGTGGTCTCCACAACATTCAGAAGTGACTATAGCTTTGGGACTGAGTGTACCACGCTGGCTAAGGAGGAGAATAAATCATTCACTTGGTGCCATTTGTTAACATATCAAAGGCTGCCGCTCAGCTTGCACTAGTGGAAGGAGAAGTTACTGCAGCTTACATGGTCAGAGGAAACAGCCCACCCATCAACCTCCTGTCACATTCACAGGCTCTCATGCTTAGCAGTCTTTCATCAGAGGAAGACAAGTCTCAAGCTACTTTGCTTTAGGGAAAAATAAAACTGTCATACAATTCAAACAGCAAATAGTTTTCATTTATCCTAGAGACTCTGACTGCATAAAGGCTCTATAAGCATAAATTAAATTTACACTGTGACAGCAGCAGAGAAGCTTAATTACAATGACAATATAACTCAATCCAGCCAGTGTTCTAGTACACTGTGCCAAAGATTTCCTTATGAATTTTTATGCTCACACTAGACCTAAATAGGAAGCAAACCATAAATGCCCAGCTTATAGTGGTCTCACAAAGGACTTTGCCCCCAGGAGGGTTCACGTGAAGCATGTGAAATTACAAGTCCTTACACCCGTGCACAGAATCCAGCAGCTGAAGACAACTGTAGGATTTAGAGATAAATGACCTGAATTTTCACTGAGTGTTTATTACCTGACCCTATTGCCCCAAACTGTCACCAGCAATTCAGATTCTGCTAGAGAAAGCTCAACAGCAAGGCCCAGCTTTTCAGATGGCCAGCAGGGTATACTGATGTATCAGCTGAGGCAGCCACGACAGCTACTTACTCCGCAGTAGCGATCGTCACTGAATATCTGTGGTGGCAGTGGGTTGCCTTCTGCAGGCTGCTTGTCCTCAGGAATATTTCTATACATCCACTGTCTTTTCTCCTCCGACATTGTGATATCCACCTCTTCAAACTCGATGCGGTTGGCTTCCAGAAACCTCACCACATCCTGCTGCCTCTTCTTTATCTAGAAGAAAGGAAAGAGAAGCTGAAGTGAGTCCAGCGTGACAGACATGCTTGCCAAGCAGAGAAAATCCCCTCTCTCCTGGCCCAGTGTCATGGGATGGGAACTCAGGAAGATGAAGGCAAAAATATTTTTTCCAGTTTTAAGTTCAAAAAAGTCAAGCACTGCTGCTTCTTTCAAGTTATCAATTATATGATTGTATGATTATACATCATCTCATTTCTAGAAGACTGTCTCTTTAGTTCAAATGGGGGAATTTCAGCCTTTACCCTATAAAAATTCTATTAAAAAAAATCTGTATGTGACTCTTCAGAATGAGGAGTTAAAAGAGGCTGTTGGTTTTCAGGCACTAGGGGCTACATTTTTTAATTATACAAGCACCTAGAATGCAAGGTAAGCAACCCAGTAAATCCCAGAAGCATCTATCAAGTGTTCATTGAGATAAACATGCCAGTACATCTCAAAAAAAACCCCAAAATACAACACACCAGCTACACACATTTTTGTTTTCCTAGCCACCTACACATCTTTAAAGATGCAGCTCAACAGTTCCCTGAGCAAGGCTTGATGAATCTTTAATTAAGAGTGTCTGTCTGCATGATACACATCCCTAAAAATAGGCATGGTCTCATCTCTTGAAAATGAACTTCACTGTAAAAAAAATAAAATAAAATTGCAGGTCTGTGCGAAATTTATGGGGTTTCTGCTCCTCAAAGAGATTAACATCTTTATACAAGAGTCAACAAAGGCAGAACACTGGCAGTTTTTAGTTCTTTGTAGCTAACCAAGTTAAACCCTTAGCAGCCAGCTGGGCTTCAAGCATGTACAGTCAGGTGATGAATACTTCTGCTCAAACAGCACTTATAAAGTGCTATAAACCTTTGAAATGGAAGTCTACAGGGCAAGGAACAGCACCCAGGCTCACTCAGCTAGGTCTGCTCTGCATTCACTTCAGTCCATACTGTACTTTTTGCATCTACTTAATGAAATGAATTCTTTTAGAAAGGATCTATAAACCAGACTCTGGGCTGGGCTCTTCTCCCAGGCAGCCAGTGACAGAACGAGAGGCCATGGCCTGAAGCTGCACCAGGGGAGGTTGAGGTTGGATATTAGGAAGCAGTTCCCTAGGGAAAGGGTCCTTAGACACTGGAACGGGCTGCCCAGGGAGGTTGGTGGAGTCACCATCCCTGGAGGTGTTTAAGGAAAGATGGATGTGGCACTTAGTGCCATGGGCTAGCTGGGTGTGCTGGTGTCAGCTCTTAGGCTGGACTTGGTGATCTCAAAGGTCTATTCCAGCCTCAACAATCACTCTGGGTAATTCTGTGCAACTATAGGCTGGATTTTTTACAGCTATCATAAACAGCATTATCTGAATAACAAAATAAAAATATTTTTAAAACACAGCTTTAATAATTTTTCCATATTCCTGAAGTGTCAGATCCATGCAGTTGCTGACTGGCATAAAGCCCAGGTGGATGAATCATGCTTGGGGGTATCATATGACCCAGATACTATTTGGAAATCAGAGGATTTTTTAAAGTGCATGTGCTTCTAGTTGTTCTTGTCACACAACCCAGTCTATTTAAATGCCCCACAGAAACACCTAACTCTTGGAGGCAATGCTGATGGAATCACTCTTTCCTTGAAATAAGAGGGTAGCCGTCTACGAGAAACTTGTAAAGGTAAGGCTCTTAAAATACTACTTTATTTCCTAAGAAGTGGGCTGCACAGTAAGTTTGTGTCTTGGTGTCTTATTCTTTTTCCTTTTTTTACATTTACTAGTGGGGTTTTCTAGTCACATGTGAAAGGATCACGTTTTTCATACAGAAGGCAAACTCCTAAAACTAAAAAAACAGCAAAATGACCACATAATCATCACTCCTAGCACCAAAGACAACGTGCCTTTTACCATCTCCCCAAAAACTGCAAAGACAAAATCTGTTGTCAACATAGAAATGAAAGACAAAAATATTTTCCTCTGTCTTTCATCAAAAGAAGTTGCAAGAGAGGCCTGAAAGAGACAGAGCTTGAGACTTCCATAACATGAATATTAAGCATGTGATCAGACAGAAATGAGACGTCTAAAATTACATGTGAAACTGAATATATGAAGCATGCACACTGTACATTTAGACTGATCCCTGGCATGCTGTAACATCTGCATCATCAAATCACAGAATGTTTTAGGTTGGAAGGGACATTTAAAGGGCATAAGCAGAGACATCTTTAACCAGACCATGTTGCTCAAAGCCCCATCAAGCCTGACCTTGAAGGTTTTCAGGGATGGGCAACCTGCTGCAGTGTTCCACCAGTGTCCATCCCATGGACTGCTTGTGAGACTGTTAAGTTAGCATCAGCCACAGCTGACAGTGCTGGCAACCCTCTTCTGACAGTGCCACAGCACCAGAGTGCTCCACTGCTCAGGCCCAGGTCACACAGCAGTGCACATCAGAGCCCTAGCATTTCACTGTTCAAACCATTGCAGTTCTCCCACAAACACACGTTTCCTAACATATCTTTTTTGTTTTTGTAAAACTAATTAAGATGTTGAAGTGAAATACATTGTGGGTGCTTTTTTTCTTAGCTTTGCATTTCTCCACACGACACAAACATCTGCTTTCTTTTATTCTGTTTCTGTTGTGTTTCTGCTTTCATACACAAGCAATTTAAAACAGTCTAACACATTCACAAGGCCGACATGAAAATCCCTGTGGACCTGTTACATCTGCAACCTACAGTGGCAGAGACTTCCTACCAAATTTATTTCTCTTTGCCTGGCTAAGGAAAGCAGAGCACAGCTGACCCCTGCCAGTTTTTACTTCAGAGATGGCAGTGCTGTGA
Source organism: Corythornis vintsioides (assembly GCA_025447755.1). Taxonomy (NCBI): domain Eukaryota; kingdom Metazoa; phylum Chordata; class Aves; order Coraciiformes; family Alcedinidae; genus Corythornis; species Corythornis vintsioides. The sequence goes on from JAOEGS010007186.1 coordinate 16,853, forward strand.
CAGCCCTTTACAAAGGTTTGTATGATAAACTCACTGTTCTTGGCACAAGAAAATAAAATTCTACTAGGTACATCGGGGGAAAGGAGGTGAGAAGATGTGTTTAGCAAAGGAGAGTAATAAAGAAGAAATTAAATATATTAATAATAATAATTAGCATTGCATAACTATTTCCAAAAGTGAAGTGACTACCTGCCACAGCAAATATTGCATTACATGTGATAGAAGGGAAATACAGTCTCCTCAGAACACACCTCCAAATAGTGAAAACCACCTTCAGTGCTTTATCTTCCAGAAAACACCAACATCCTAAAAATTGACTACAGAAATTGTAATTCTGAAAGAAAAACAGTACAGTAGCCCATGCAACCTGCACTTCCCTGGTCTCCTGCTGGCAGCAATCCTCTGCTGGCATAGAGAGATGTCATGAAGGAAAGGCCATATGAAATACCCTGTCAAACTGGGAGGGCAATCTGTTCTTCATGCAAAATTCCCTGGATGCTGCTGAGACACTTGTTAGCCAGCAATCTGCACACCCTTACCTCTGCACAATACATGGCTAGTATCGCTGAAAGAGGACAGGATTTAAGAAATTTAATTAAAATTTGTGCCTGAATTTTTTTTTTTTAAAGGGTCTTAAACACAAGCAGCCAGCAAAGAAAAACATACTGTTTAAAAGACAGTAAACTGCTCCTTGCCCAATGCCTGCCAACTTTGCATTTTCCTTGTCAGGTGCATAAAGGGAAAAAGAGAGACAGAAATGGAAGAAGAAAAAGGGAAAAAAACAAGAAAGGAAAAAAAAGAAGGTTCTACAGAAGCATCAGGCACGAGCAGTGCCATGCAAGGTGCCTCTGAGCTGTGTGCAGCTGAGGAAGCCTCTGCTGCCCTAAGCTGAATTCTTTCAGTACATAGATGCTTTGGTTTGTAAGTTACCATATGTTTCAGCAATTCAAGAAAGTGGTTAAAAAGAGTTATTTTCATGCATTTTTTTTCCAACAGAAACCTCTCAAAGATGACAGAGAATAATTTAATTCTCCTGTTCAGCATTCTACATTTAACTTCTCCTCATGCTATTCTCTTTTGTCAAAGTGGCATATTTACAGCAAGTATTTTGCATCAGGAAAGAAACCCTTTCAACAAGCAACATCTATCTTCCTTTTCAAAATGTACACTACACATAAATACAACAGCAACCCATTTAGTAACTTAGCTACTCTTTAGTACCTCCTCATTAAGTGCAAGTTATATATTGTTTATTCGTATCTTTATTTCCTTTGATTTCTCTAAGTTATTTCTGAAGACTATCTTTTGCTTCCCAGTAAAGTCCCAGTTCAGCAAGATACTTGAGAACTCTTAACCATTGGAAACTTGAGTCTTGCAGAGACAAACAAAGTTTATCCGTGAATCTCAAAGTTGCTCCTACAGAGTTAGAAGGGCAGGAAAGAGTTTGGTGTGTTGCACATGAAAGCCCAATACTGCTCTAGCTGAAAACCTGCAGGGATTTAGGGATACCCTTTGTTAATGGAGATCAAGCTTGCTTGGCCTAATTATGATTTTGTGGAGGGAAGAAAACCATGATAATTATGTTTTGTTCCTTTATTTTCTGAGCACGTGTTCAGTACTTGGCAATTGCTTTAAGTTCACTGAAATGGCACCAAAGAGAGCAGGTTTATAGCAGGCTTTGAAAAGGAAGCCAGTGCTACACTTGTGCAAGACAGCAGCCTATGCCCTGGCACCTGAGAAGGCAAACTGCATCCTGGGGTGCATCAGACACTGTGACCAGCTGCTCAAGAGAGGTGACTGCCCTGCTGTCATTGGTGTGGCCTCACCTGGAGAGCTGTGTGCAGTTCTGGCCCCACCATTGCAGAAGGTTGTGAAGGTCCTTGAATGTGTCCAGAGGGCAGTAGCAAAGTTGTTGGAAGGGCTGGAAGGAATGACCTGTAAGGGAGGGCTAAGGACTCAGGTTTGTCTAGCTTGGAGGAACGAGGGCTGACCTCATTGCTCTCTACAGCTCTCTGAGGAGGGGAAGTGGAGAAGGAGATGCTGATCTCCTCTTCCTGGTATCCAGTGATAGGATGTGTGGGAAAAGTGCAAAGCTGTGTCAGGGGATGTTTAGATTTGACATGAGGAAGCATTTCTTTCCTGAGAGGGTGGGCACACACTGAACCAGGCTTCCTAGAGTGGCAGCTGATACCCCAAATCAGTCAGTTGGAGCAGATGATCATGGTAGGTTCCTTCCAACTAAAACATTTATTCTAAATTCTGCCAAGAAAAATAAAAGTTTAAAACCAAAACATCCCCCTAACAAGAAATTCACACACATTTCCTATTGTATAACATGTTTATCACCTAAACTTTTAAGATGAAAACACACGATTGTCTTTTTTTGTGTGCCACTGTGAATCAGGAGAGCACCAAATGCACCATGAACTAGTTCTGTATGTAACAGTCACATTGTTTTGTCACAATGAATAAAGCATTCCCAGCTGTATTTTCTGTACTTACTGCAAATGGAATATAGAAGTACATTTCTCATTACTAAAGAAAACTAGGTCATGTTTCTTCCTTCCCATTAGCTTTAAGCATCAAAACCCAGTGGCACAGGAATATTTATCTACTAGAACGGATAAAAACACCTATCAGCCCATGAAGTGTGAGCAGTAATTAGCCTGATTTCATCTGGTCGGGGTCTCAGTCTGTCAGCTCAGTACACTATGTCCTTCTGGCCATCTCCTGCCTCACCTGTGAGGCTGCAGCCCCACATTTTGCCACTCAGGACCCAGACACATCCAGTTGCAGCTCCAGCGATTCCTGACACAAGCACCAGTGGATGAAGGATGTGGAGCTGTCACATGCCACATGCAGCAGCCTCTCCTGGCAGCATGGCAGCTCTTAAGAGACATTAAAGCAAACCCCAGGACTGCAGCACTGCCTGGCCCAGCACTGCCATACTGGGTTTCATGGACAACTTCTCACACCCATGTTTCTCCCACACAGCTACTGAATCCCCCTCCATCATAAGACCCCCCTTGGAAGGAATCCCTACCCTTTCCCTAAGGAGGACTATGCTTGCAGTTGTTTTCTCATCCTGAAGGATCAGAGAGATTATGATTCCATAATGCTCCAAAGAATCTGAAATAGTGAAATAATATGAAAGTATTGACAGCTTTTTCTCCTGTCAGCTACTGTCCACACAGCACAGATGGGTCAATCTGCCAGCCACAGATACACACATCCCTGATAATGCACTTTAAAATACCAACAACAGCAGTGCAAGTCATTCAGAATGTGTTGTGCTACATTTTTATGGGTATTTACAAGTTCTCCCAGCAATATATGAAATGTCAACAGAAAAATGTGTTTATGCCTCTAGACAAATGTCCAATTTCAGAAAAAAAAAATTACTACATTACTGCAAAGTTCTATCTATGTTTTTGTAAGGCTAGCATGATGGATTCTGTTGATATTATTTTCTAAACCAGGCCTGACTGCCACTGCTATTATTCGGATCAATAACAAAATTACCTTTGCTTCAGCTGAGAGCAGAACAAGATTTCTAACTTTATTAATAAATGCCAACATTCTCTTTCAACAAATGCAACTGTATCCACCTTGTTTGTGTGTCCTTGCAGCTCAGTATGTGCAAATTACCTTTTCTTTTATCCTTCTGCAGCCCCAAACACAGCAGCCATCTGATTATTATCCCATAAACCACAGACACATCTGAGTCACCTCCACACAGCCACACTGAAAAACTCACAGATCTGCAGACTCCCCTGGGGCCTGATTCTGGCAACCTGACTAGAAAACAGGCCTTGCTGCAGGAGTGGGAAGGGACCACTTGCACATCAGAGCTTCATGGCAGCTGCCTTCTCTGATCAAAGACCAGTTTTGTATCACCTTTCTAACTAATTTTAGCATCCTAGCAGGTTCCTGCTGAAGAATGTGATCCTATCTAAATCCTTCAAATGCCATTTCTGTTTCTGCTTCTTCTCAAACATATCAGATCACTCAATCAGAGATGCTTCAGGAAGACTGACCTTAGGAGATGGAGATCCAGATCAAAGCCTTAATGCATACTTGAATTCTGCTTCTTTAGATTAGACAGGAATGATCATTTCACTAACCCTGCAGCAACATAATGACACGTTTCAGTAGATGGTGTTCTATTGTTTATCAGATCAAAGGAAGCTTTCTTTCAAATGAAGACTCACAAAAATCCACTTGCCATTCTCTAAAAAACACAGACCCAAATTCCATGATTAAGAAACCAGTCTTTAATTTATTTGTAATGCTACTATTAAATTGTTGCAAATAATCACTCATAAAGGTTTTAACAGCACAGGAAATATCCAATATCATCCTCTGCAGCACAGGAAGATGTCAGGAAAAAAAAAACCACCAAATTTGTGAAAATTGTGATGAATTTTCCACCACTTAATTCTGATTTATTTTCTCCTGGGTCATGTTCTTTTGTTTCAACAGAGATCTAACTGATGAATTCAGAGGACCCACGTTACATACCAGGTGGCTGAAAGGTTTACAAAGGGCCTTATCTTCTGCATGTGAAGGTGAAACAAAGTTCTGTCTTCTTGTAAAAGCATAAAAAGCCAGTAGGAAAAACTTATTAGTATGTGATGGGAACGTACACAGTCACAATTTGATTTGCTTGTATTATGGAGCACAAGTTCATGCTCTGACAGCTCTGCCTACAAAGAGAAGCTGAGGGTGACCCTGCTGGCAGAGGTCTCAGCAGAACAATGCCATGAAACAGCCCATTCAGAAAGCCAGAAGCTGTGGCTGTTCAAGGCTTTGTCATGAGCAGAAGCCTGCCAAAAGTTATCACCACCCCTGTGACAGTGGCAAAACTGGACACGATCCAGGTCCTGCAGATGCTCAGTGTACCAGCAGCCCAGATTCAGCAAGCACACAAGGCTGCAACCAAAGAGGGTAAAACACAAGCACACATTCTGTCCTGGGGCTCTGCAGCAGCCAGAAGAGCAACTTCAAAGCTACCAACTGCCACGAGCAGCCCTGCAGAGCTCTCAGATAAGAATCTTCATAGTATTGTTTACACTGGTGTTAATTTTTTCCTGTGTAGGAAGGGAAGTATCTCATAGAGTATCTTAGGTTGGAAGAGACCTCAGAGATCATCTCATCCAACCCCCCTGCTGTGGGCAGGAACACCTCTCAACTAGAGCAGGTTGCTCAAGGCCTCACCCAACCTGGCCTTCAACAACTCCAGGGAGGGGCATCCACAGCTTCCCTGGACAATCTATTCCAGACCCTTACCACCCTCAAACAAAGAGCTGTCTCCTAAAATCCAGTCTAAACCTCACCTCCTTCAGTTTGTTTATTTATGCCACTGTACATCCCAATGAGCTGGCACAATTACATTGGTGGGTATCTTACCTTGGTGGTTTGGATGTTTTGTAAGCACCCAATCATCTGAAATGAGTTACATAAGTAGAGCCCTTAAGTATGGGCAATGATACCTGAGCAAGCAAGCAGGATGGTTTTAGCACACCAGCTTACACAGGAGACAGACCTCCATGGTTACAGCTCCACCAAGTCCAGCCATTCCAATAAAGGAGCAGTCATTTCTGACAGGGCTGTGACACAGGCTGACATATCTTTCTTGGACAACCAATATGAGGCACCAGGACATTATGCTTTTTTCTTTCTTTTCTGGAGACGCAAAAATCAGTTTTATTTTTACTGAATGATAAGTAGCACCCGTCAGTGACTCCAAGGTTAGCAAAAATACACACACGCACACATGCACATACATATATATAAATACACAGAGCATAAACACTATATATATATACATACATATCAATACATGTGTTTATATGCAGAAATATGCACCTACATGTGTATGTTTGAACAAAACACAGGTTGATACATAAGGGAAGGTCACTCCCAGGCAGTAATTTCTGCAAGTTTGCTCCTTGCAGTGAAATGAAAAACATCCTGCAGATTTCCACATTGTCTTACTAGGGATGGTGTGGATTAGCTACCCAGAGGGAAAAGAGCAAAACCAGCAACAACAAATCCTGGACCTCTTAACTGCCAAGACAAGCTGTATCCTGCCCAAGGGAGATGGGCACCACAGAAGGGCACATTGATATTGATGAGTAACATGAGTCACTGAACAGTCCATGTCTCCTAAGAGCTGCTCTCCATAAATCAGCTAGCAAGACAGTGACCCCCACTCCTCTTGCCAAATTCAATTACTTTAGAGAGAAGCTAAATATTAAATTTAGACTAAGGAAGCTTGTTGCAAAATCCAGTTTTTCTCTTCCCTCACTAATGGGATATAAATAACTTGGTTTAAGAAGTTTCCTCATCACTATAACTCTTATCACCCCAAAAGAAGGAGATGCACATGCTTTAGACTCAGCACCTTCAAAGTGATGATAAATAACTCTTACAGTAAAGAACAACACCAGGATGTAAGGACTGCCACAGCCTTGAACAGAAGAATCAAACTACACCAAAATAATTCCCAGATGGAGTCCTAAATCCCAGGACAGATAAGAAAGCAGGTTTTGTATCCATGCTCTCTTGCTATGACCAGATGACCACCACAGTTAAAACAGAGTCCTCACTTGTATCACTCCACCAAATGCCTTTCAGTTTTGCTGCTCTGCTTTTGGAGTGCAGAGAGGGAAAAAAAAAAGCCTGTTAGATACTGCATGTTCTAGAAAGAGGTATAAATTAACTTATTGCACACCTCTCAACAGGAAGCACATTCTTCCCAAGTTCTGAGAAATCCTGCATTGAAATGACATTGTGCAAACAAGGGTGGAGTTGAAATTCATCATTATCACTAGGAGACAAACTTAGTTAGCCCTAAGAATGTTACCATTGTATTTGTCTTCATTACACTGTTCAACAACACATGAACCAAACAAACATGACTGCTATTATTCTGACATTCTGATTTTTTATACTGTGATTTAAGGTCACACCAGGAAAGAAAAAAATCCAACTCATTTGAACTCCATTATAACAAACTGCTTAAACAAAAGCAGAGCTTTGGTCTCATAAAACCAATATTTGCTATAGAAACAATTTAACTGTACCTGCACCTATCTTATCAAGCTTCCTAGTAAAAAATCCCTAATCCTTTTCAGTAGCAAGAATCGAAGTCCATTATTTGGTCATTTAAAAAGTCTATTCAATTCAGGATGGTGCTGTTTTTTCACTTTTGTGTTTTTTCCCCATCTCGTGAACACATAAAAATATTATATACAAAAATGTTTCGTAACTCTCGCTGGTCAGAGGAGATTCTACTTGCTGCTCCTTTGTTTTAGGAGCTCTCCTGTAATATCTCTTCAGCTTAACAGATGAAGCTCCAAGGCTATAAATTATTGCCACAGAGGAGAAAGTACAATTGAGATGGCTGTTTGAAGTTTCTCCATCATATGAAAGCTCTTTAATGACTTTCCACTTGCCTGATCTTCAGCCTTCTGCCTGCAAGAGGACTGAAGTCTCCTCTGGTCTGGCATGTCCAGAGAAGTGTAGGAATTGCAGGCATAGAGTTATTCAGCTCTACTACCAGCTTGCTGTCAAAGGCAGAGCTGCTTCCAAACACTGAAAACCATGTAACCGAGTCACTACACAGCGAGGTAGCACAAGTGTAAGTTCTTATTGATGGTCTGGAAAATGTGAAGCAGATTAAATGACACTCACCTTGGAATAATTAGTTGAAAAACGAGGGCATAAACTCTCTGAAAACAGCAAAGCACTGCTGATCGAGAAAAGTAAAGGCTAGTTTTAAAATAGCACAAAGGAACCCTGAATGTCCTTATCAGGGAGGAGTAGCAAAACCTGCCTCTTCAGTCCCACACAGAAGCGCCTGGAATTTGAGACACAGCGTCCCGACAAGAAGCCGAAATTCAGGTCAGAAAAGTAGGAGCCAGTAAGGCTGATCCGGAACAAGCCTGCCTGCTGTTCACAGCCGGCCCTTTGTGATTCAAACGGAGCTGCCCGAAACGCTTACAACAATGCCCGGTGTTGAGAAACGCACACAGGGCTCCTCTCCTCAACGCCTGTCTACACCACCCTACCAGGGTTTACCTCAGCCACCCTCCTTAAACAGTGCAAACCTCAAGAAGCAGCCTGGCTTTGGGTTCCATGTGCTCCTCTAAGCTGATGAGGCATATCCAAAAGTTTTATTTTAAAAAGCAGACCAAAACCAACCAACAAAAAGATACTACTGTTAATGTCTCAGAGGTGTGAGAACCTTTGGATGTGAAGAAGATGCTGCAGGGAGAAGTCCAAGACCAAGTGGAGGGAACATTCCCAGTGTTCTCAGCTTCTTCTCATCCATTCTGATTATTTCCTTTATTCATTTTCCACAGTGGCCCCCAAAGCATTTTATGCATTAAACTCTTAGAATTACATACAACTATTAAGTATTTTTATCTTCTTTAGCACTAAATAAATTAGAGCAAGTATCAGGATAAATGAACATTTCAAAATCCCCAGGAAAAGTTGTATTTCTACAAACTGAACCTTTGCTAATGACAGAACCAGTATCTTTCTTAGGAGCATTTCAGCCAAATGGCTGTCACTTGACCTGGATATTCCAGAGAGTTCAAAAATAAAGTTTAGGTCATTATATTTGCTATAGATAATACAATCTCTTTTACCTGTTAACATAAGGAAACTGATGCATATTATTTTTATTTAAACAAAAAACCATCTTCAGCCTTCCCACTCTGTAAACTCAGACCAGTCTTATTCCATGCACAAAGAAGAGTGAGGACCAAGAAATGTCCCTACTTTAAACTGCACACTACTGGTGAGGTAACAAACCAACCCAAAAGTTACCTCTAGAAACTAGATGGACTTTCCATTTTAAAATAAAGAACAATCTAACAAAGCACCTCTAGTGAGATTATGAATATGCATTGTGTCACCATGATATTGCTTTTAGTGTATCAGCAAATATTACATATATACATAGGTGGCTGTGGTCAATCACAGCAGGGGAGATCAGCCACACCCACTCTCACAAGCAGCATGCCTACAAACATGGAAATTAAACCATGGATTCTGTCCCTGGTTTCATCAGGAGATAGAGTAGGGTCTATAAAGGAGCACTCATTTCTCTAGACAGGGAAATAATCCTGTCTCATGAGCTGCATGGGATCCCAGAAGGCAGCTGATGTAGATGTGCTGGAGGAGACAACATGGAATTACATGGCTCAAAACACTTCATGTTTCCTTGCACTAATGTTTAGATCTAGGAGGATGAAAATAAGTTCCAAACTTCCCTGTTCAGAGTCATGCAATACAGCATCTGCTGTACTGTATTCTCCAGTTGTGGATTCCCACACAACCAGTTGATTTTTTTTTTTTTTTTTTCATTTTCCTCAATCATTTAGCCATGATCTCTGGATAAGCCCTTCAAAGCCCCCAGAAGCAAGCCTTGGTGATGGTGTACTGAGGTGTACATGTATGGTATGGTAGGGTAGGGTAGGGTAGGGTAGGGTAGGGTAGGGTACACAGCAGGAACCCAGCCCATCATGTAGGTTCCTAAACACAATCATAAACACCGATGGAGAAAATCTGACAGAAAATACATGCACAGCTCTGATCCTATGTAACAGCACCCCAAATCACCAAACAATCTGTTCTTCTCTGCTAGGCTGTACCCAGTCTCCCTGCTGTCTAGATGAAGAAAGTTGTCTATTACCAGTATGCAAACTGTTATCTATATTACATGTCATCTTGTCCAACTCAAAAAAAGCAGCAAGTGAACTGATGTGAAAATTAAATTGCTTCTCAACCTCAGGTTTGATTTTCTGGGTTATTAAACAGTGAAAAGGGTTATGCTGCTACTGTGGCTAATGGGATATGAACCTTAAAGGCAGAGACAGAGGAAAGAGAGGACAGAATCAAAAACTCACATACATAACCTATTTGCAGATTGATCAGAAGAGGAGATTTGGGTGAGCTAATTACATGGCTCTTCATGCCCCCTTCATCCTGAGCTATGAAGCATGAAACAGAAACTAAACCTATTGGTATACTGAGCTCCCACAGTATGAACCAACTGCCCACGCAGGGAAGGAGTTGTGTCTATTATAGAGGCTTGATGAATATGGATTATAGAGTTCCAAAGATGCTCTGTGTGTACTCAGTTGGCTACTGAAATGGATAATTAGTTTTTATTAGCTGAAATGCAGCCACTGAGCATTTTGAACACTTCATGCCAAAACATATCAGAACACATACCTGTCACCACGCCACTGAACTGAAAACAAGTACCACACAGTAAAAGGCTGAAGGAAGTGTGCACAAAATAAACCTTCAGATGGGAAAATACAGTGCTGCATCCTTCCACAACATAAAAATGCCACTGCTTTCACTGCTGAAGCATACAGAACAGCAATTCTATCAAAATCCTTCTGATGTTGTCATTAAAGAACAATTCAGTAAAACACCCTCAGATTGCTTTAGTGGAAATCAGAGCTGTCACCTTATATGAAAATGAGGAAATTCATAGGTCACATGCATAATTAATCTAACAGGAGAAAGCTGTAAGAGCTTCAGTTAAGCAAAGGACTCGGTGATGTCTTTCAAAACTGAGCTGGAAAGGAGTTGTACCTTTTCCAGAGCATTTCTTTCATGTTTCCCTCTAGACCTCTCACTTATTTTTAAACATGAGTAGCTGGTTGCAGGCACCAAAGGTACCTTTCCCTCAGGGTGTCACCCCTGCAGCAAGACGCTGAAGCCTCTCGCAGGTGGGGTTTGATCCCCGCGTCACAGGACCGCAGATGGCGGGGGTCGGAGGGACCTGTGGAGATCACCGAGCCCACCCCCAGAGCGGGATGCGCGGGAACAGCTCCGGCCGGGTCTCCAGAGGAGACTCCGCAACTCCCGGGACCTTTCAAACACACGCAGTATGTGTTCCCTGCGGGAGGTCTGGGGGGCATGGTTTGCCTGAGGTACCTGCCGAACAAGTTCGGCTTGGGCGGCCTTCTGGGGTGTCGGCGGGAGGCAGAAGTTGGCATTTTCCCCCACCGGCAAATTCAGCCCCGCGTTTCCTATCAGCCCAGTGACTCTCCGGTCTGTGCGGGGCGGGGACCCGGTGCCTAGAGCCGGCTCAGCAAGCGCGGGGCAGGCGGGAAGTGACTGACAGACAAGCACCGGGCAGCGACTGACAGACAAGCACCGGGCAGCGACTGACAACCTCCGGGGAGCTCCGCCCGGGATCGTCCCCGGAGGCTGCAACCTGCTCGCGGCGGCCCCGCAACTCTCCCTCCTTCCCGCCGTTACCCCCCACTCACCGCCACCGAGCCCGAGGAGGAGGCGACAAAGACGCGGATCACCATCTTCACCTCATCAGCCGCCGCCGACGGACCGCACGGGACGGGGCACAGAGGCTGCGGAGACGCCGCTCCCTCGCACGGGACGGGGCCGGGGCCGCCCCGCTCCACACACTGCCGCCGCCCTCAGAGAGCCTCCCCCAGCCGCAGCACCCCAGCTCCCCGCAGCCGCAGCCCAGCTCGGGCGAGCCGGGACCGGCTCCTCTGACAGAGGCAGCGAGAGCAGCGAGAGGCGGGAAGGGAGCGGCGCGCAGGGGCCGACGGGCGCTGTAGTTCTCCGTGGGGGGGGCAGCGCGGGTCGAGCCTCAGCCGCCAAACCGCGCCGGGCTGGGAGCTTCCCCGCGCCAGGCTGCCGTGCCCACCGGGGCTGCACAGTGCCACCGTGAACATCTGAGAGGCTGAGAAGGGGTTTGTGCCACCCTCCAGGTGCAGTGTCCAAAGGTCAAGGCGGCCCCCAAGCACGGTGAACAACAAACGCGCTCAAATCCATTCCCTCTGCCGTCAGGGTCGCTCCTCCCTGACAGCCCAGTCTGCCCGACTGCTCCCGCCACTCCTGCCCCACAGGGAGCCGCCATCTCCCCTCAGCCAGGCCCAGGTTCAGCCCCGCTGGCCGCGTTTACAGTGGTGGAGGGGTGGAAAACTACCCGCTCTGGACAGACCACACGGGCACCTCCTTTCAGGCGGGAGGGGGTAGGGGGTATGATGTGAGGGAGGTGGCCGTGGGGTGAGAGGGCTCTGCTCCACTGAACAGCTCACAAGAGACAAACCAGTGCTGCCCGTTTCTACCCCCTTGTGTAGATGTTCAGTTCTCAGTATTGTCAGCTGTGGAACAGATGTTATTAATCAACAGGATAAGCAGACAAACCCAAATAACCCTTCACCAGTCAGCTCATCTGCAAGTGACTGAGGAGAATCCCTACAGTCCTCATCAGCTTTTGGGTCTGCGAGGACGTGGCACGTCTTTATTTAGAGTCAGAACCACATAGCTGGCAGCCTTGTATATGTTATTACGGTCGTAAACCTCATCCTCTTACTTCCCTACAAATGCCAGATGGTTACCCATTCCCTCTCACTAAACTCTCCCCACCAATCCATCCCCATGCTGAGGTGCATGGTGTCACCCTCCTTCACATCTTTACATTGCCACCACGTTCAGTGAACTTCCACTGTCCAGACTGAGCACAGACCTCAACTCACTGCCAAACGTGTCCTTAAAGCTTTCTTTACGTTGTAATATTGATCACTTCTTTTGAAATCCTGCAGGTCTCCTGGAAGGTATCTAACAAGAGCCATAAAAAATAATCAGGATGCTCAGTGCTCATTTTGAGCTTGATTTATATCTTGTGGTAGTGACTGGGAGGTTTTCTGATGTTCTCTGAAGCAGAGCTCGATGTCAGCCAGATAAAGCTCAATCCTGTGCTGACAATTCAGTACCAGTCTTTCAAAGATTCCTAACTGTGCATGCCTTCGCTTTCAGGAGAGTGCTTGTTGAAATAAGTAAACTTAATTCGAGTACACTGAGGTACAAAGGTTAAGATTTTCTGGCTTCAGTGCTCCTGTCTTCATCTGAGCACAGCTCTTTCCATGGGAACCATGAAAGCAACAGTAATTAACAAGTGTTTACCAGTTAATTGTTGCCAAAAGACCAGCAAAAGAAGCAAAGGAAGCTAATTTTTTTTTCATGTTGGTTGGTAAGGTAACTCCAAGGAACTTGTTAAATTTCTGTGATAGGTGAGTAATTACAGGAATTTGCTGGAAAATCCCCATGACCCTACTCAGTGAATTTCCTCCACACTGCAGGATTATTTCTGACAACATATTTTCTTGTCTTTGTCTAAGTTTTCTTTAAAAGATGGAGATGTTTACTTACCACTTACTTCCCTATTTACTTGAACGTGTTACTGAGCTGCATAAGTGGGGGAAAAAATGAGGTGGTGGGAAAAGTAAACTAGGTAAAACCAGCACCCTTTAGAAGAACCATTCCATTTTGAATGCCACAAACTGATGCCCAGCCAGCCAAGCCAATATATTTATCTCTTCTCCTTGTTTTTAGAGTCTCCCTTTTGTTCTTGTAGCCCTTAGTAGGTTCCCACATCTTGAACTTCAAAGCAGAGTCTGAGTAGCCAAACTCATGGCCAGAGCTGATAGACCCAAACTGATCTAAATTGCCAGAGCTCATGGAGATCTTCCAGCCATCACACTTGACAGAGCTTCCAAATGGTACTTCAGCATCCTTATTCCACATGCTTAGAGACACCATCAAAGACAGAGGAGGGGGCTTCCTGCATACATTTAATTACTTGACAATTAATGCAGCAACTTAATTAAAGTCTCCTTTTAGACATGCTTTGAAAGAGATTTTGAACTATCTCAACCTGCATGTCAATTAATTTTCATGTAAGTCTCAATTTTTATAAGCAAATTTATAATACTTTGGCTAAAAATCTTGCACCTGTAACATTTCAGTCTTCACTTTGACGGGCATTGAGAATCTAGACAGCTTTTAATTTATCTCTTTTGCTAGTGTTTTCATACACACAAAGAAAGTCATTCTGTCATGGAAGTAATCTAGAAAGTTAAGAAAAATAAATACTACACTGAGAAGTTGGAGATTTTAAAGCTTGCAGAGCAGCCTCTTAATTTACATGGCTCCTAAACAGAAAACTGTAACTCCATGGCAGGTCAAACATACCAGATGTGACCTGTTGTACAGATGGTGTACAGGTTAAAACTGGCCATCACCCTCCAGTGCTGATGGTAAATGTCCTGAGGCCATACCTTTAACTCCTTTTCTGTTGTATAGTTCTAGAGGCTTGAAGACCAAATTTAGTTAAGTAGAAGAAATGTTATAAATCAGAAACACCCTTAAAATGATTTATAAGAAGTTCCCCATGTTTACAGGAGATACAGAAACACTGCATTTTAAGACTGGAGTTGAAAACGTGAATTTATTGGGGGCAGGGGGTAATTTCTAAAGATTTAATGGCAAGAATGATTCATTGTTATGCCAGATCTTCACAGAAGATTAAACAGATCTTACTGCTGCTAAGGTAACAAAGAATACACAAACCCAAGGCTTGCAAATACATGAAAACAGAAGTATCAAAGTGCAACCTTGGACAGATAAGATTATAATAATGATAAAAGATTATTTGTATAGTAAGATGATGCAACAAGCATAGGAGGAAAATCCAGGAGAAATGGAATCTTGTGTTCAGGGCTGGAAAAGTGCTTCAGATGGCTTCATCTCTTACCTGAAAGAAGAGGTCTTTCTAAGGTATTTTAGAAGTTCTGTGGGTTCTTGGTACCTGGAAGTTATTTCTTTGGGTCATGGACCATTTCTTTCATGGTCACAGGCTGTGCATACTGTGGCAACTTCTCTCTATGAGTGGAGCAGCTCCTAGTCAAGCTCACCCTATCCCTTGCAAAAATGGCATCAGAGGCTCTGTAAATCAGGCCAGAGTCTTCCAATAACAAACACCATTCACTCAGGACTCTCTTCTTTCCAGAATCCTGACTGTGGCCAAAGGTTTCCAGTCAGAACAGTTCACAGCTTTCCCCACAGTCCAGTTTGAGACATAACATCCCAAGATAAAGATTTATTTCTCTTGACTTGAATCATTGTGGAGCTACTATAAAGCACAGGTATTAAAGCAGGCTCTTGGGAAGAAACAGAGATGGAATAATTTTGAGAAGGGCTTTGATTCTTGCATTCATAAATTTGTGTTGTGTTGAGGAGGGTAGATAGGAAGAGTTGTTCTTTCAGAATGATTTCTCTACCATCTCTTTATAACCAACAGGAAAAACAAACAAACAAAACACAGAGAGTGGAATAAGCCTTCCTTCGTGCCATTTAAATATAAATACAGATAGGTAATTCCAAAGCTGCATAAGAGTCCATTCTTCTCAGCTGCTGCTCTTTTGTTGGGGTCCCAGTCTGCTGCCCTGTAGGTGAAGCATGACTAGTATCTGGGACTGCTTTGATTCCCTTCATCAATTCATAAACACTAAGGACCTTTGAAAAAGACAAACATTTTCCTGTGGAATTCATCATCTGATGCAGATCGGTCATCTGACTTGCAATAACTGAACCTGGAGGTAAGAACATTGTTCATGCTCTGTATTAAATCATTCATCATTCCACAAACTTACAGCTACACTGTAAGAAGTGCCAGAGCCCATTTTCTGCTCACGCCTTTAGAGATCCTGTGTTGCTGAAGCCAGCAGCTGTGAGGAGCAGGCATCTAGGCCATTTTCAGCCAGCACCCAGTCTTCTACCCCAGCTGCTCCTTGAGCCCAAGATATTGCACATAAATCAGAATCAACCCCAGTAGGCTTGCACTTCTTGGGGAAACCAAGATTCTGATCAGATTTTTTTTTTTTTTCAATTTAGGGAAAGGATTTTTTTTTTTCTTATTTCTGCTAATTCAATCAGCCTTTAGTAATCTACATTAATGCAGAGGAAGAGGGATGATGAAAGCCCCCACAAGTCTCATTTCCCCTTCTGCAGTTCCAACAAAACTGGAATTAGTGAGCATTGTAGTTGCAAAGTGCACTCAGGGAGCAGCCATAGAGCATTACATTCCTGACAGCCCTCTTCTGGAGGACCTTCTGCCAAGCCCTTGGAAAAGCAACCTATCACCACACTCATTTTGGCCAGGTTGCAGCTGGTATTCCGTGTCTGCAGTTCCACTCTGACAAGGCACTTCAGAAGATTCATGTTTTGCAGGCTGCAGGAGAGGTGGGTCAGCAGTGGCAGTGCTCTATGCAAGGACAAACAGTGAGTAAGCTTGTGGAGAATAAGAAGCAGCTGATTACATGAACACTGGCAACTTCCCTAACGTGTATGCACCAAATAAACTAAGAATAGTTCTTATCTTTTAGTCCTTTGGAAGTTTTTAGATGTTTCACAGAATGGGGCGGGGAGGGGGGGAGATCTCAAACTTGGAATGCTGATATAAATTTGAGGATGACTGTGTGTGCACTGCATCTCAAGCATGGGTTCCAGCCCACAGGTGGAGGCCAGGTGCACACTGCAGGGGCACAAGACTGTACGCTCGGGCACAGGTTTGATGTCACCTTCATGAACCAACAAGGAGTCGTCTTTGGCCAGCTCCAAGTCAAAGGTGTCTGTGTGCAGTATGAGTGGCCCAGACATGGTGTGCTGGCCCCTGCCTGGGCACAGGCTCTTCCCACCTGGTGATGATGACTGGCAGACTGGCAGAGCCCTTCCCCACAGACAGGAGGCAAAAATGGAGTGAACTCAGTTCCATAAAAGCAGCACAGATGGCTGCAGCCAGCCCACTGTCATCCTCTAGAACAGAGGAGAGCTGCCCTGACAGCATCACAGGCTCCACGGGCAGGGCATTCCTGTCTGCTGGGCTTTGCAGCGTGTTTTCCCAAATCAGATCTCTGTGCAGTGGTTACTCTGCCTCAGAGCTATCTGAGATTTATTTTCTACTGCCATAAAAGAACTGAGGCGGCAGCAGCTGGGAATTAATCTTTTCCATAGGGGACTAATTAACCTATAACTATTGTTCAGTTCTAAAATGCAAACCGTTGGAAATGCTAAGTGGCATTTTTAGCACTTCCCAAAAGGTATCTACAAAGCTCAGCACTGTTACCTCTGGTCACATCGGAGCTCACCATCTCTCTGAAGAAAAAATGACATCCTTTGTGTCCACATTTTTCCACTGGGACAACTGCAGTTGACACCAGTATGTATCACTTTTGCCAGTGAAGGCACAGCCTAGGACAGCTTCCAGACTATTCAGAGCATGACTTGGATGGGAAGAACAAAAAACTAATCCAACCTGATTTTTTTTTTTAATGAATTGGAAAAGGATGGTGAAGGGCAGACAACTGGTCTTCATCAGAAATCTGTAAAACAAACATGGCAAGCCAAAGGAGAAGGTATGAGAGGCTAGAAAATTGATCTTGCTGCAAGAAATATTTGCTCGATTCATCAAAATTGTCTTTTCATGATCCATTTCTGTTTCAGGAAGCCACAGACACACCATGCAGCAGCCAGCAGGGCCAGGCTGCTGTTGTACTAATGGCATGGCAAGGGTAAGCATGTCAAAGCTGCTATTGATTTTCTCTACACACAGCTAGGCTGAACCAGAATTACATCCAGGATAGCAGAGATAAAATAACTACTGAAGGTCTGGCCAAGAAATTAAACCTAACAACAGCTTTTTGCTCTCAGATTATTTTGGGGATGAATTTGAGTGCAGAATATGACCCTGGGCTTTGTAAAAATGCTAAAGATTGAAGCCGATTTTAAAAGAAAAAAAATATTAAGGAGGATTTTTGGCATGTAAAAATACGCCTCAAATCTATGCAAACGACCCTGTTTTAGACAACATACCTGTCTCAGTATAACCTATTTTAGCTACGAATTGATCAGCATGGGCTGCTCTTTGAGAACTCCTGAAATGAGGCTATAGTTTCTAAAAACATATTTTTCAATGAATTATTTCCTTACTTGTATAAAGTTGTCTTCAGATCACAAATGGACAAATATGATACCACAGCTATGTCAGACGATATCTGTGATGCCCACAGTACCACCTACACTTAGAAAGTACAGTTCTAGTTAAGATAAAGGGATCATTTTCACTCGATATTAATCTTCTTCAGCAAAGAAACTTCACAGAAAGGCAAAATATAGTTTCACAGGCCCACAGAACCAGTTCAGCTTTTCCATTTCAATTCGCTTGCCCCTCCCCATCTCACCACTAAAACCTGCAGCTGCCATCCTCATCCTCATTCCCACTGAGGAGACTCACTCGGGTGAGTAGCATTCTGTGAAATAAACAGAATTATCCACACAAAGGAAAGGATCAGCAAAGTGGGTTGGAGATACAGGCTGTGGGGTCAGTGTAAACCCAAAAAGCACCTTTTTTGGGGTGTAACTGCTGAGGGCCTTACAAACATTCCATGGCATGACCCTGCCCTACAGGCCAGGAAACCTGTCTGGTTCTGAGCCTGCAGCTGGCTGTGTGTGGCAGGGCAGCTTCTTTAAAGCCCTGTCTGAGGCACGGGCTCTCCTTCAGTATTTCCTTGAGGATCTTGCCATTCTGTCAGTCCCTGGGAGGCAGCCATGAAGCACTGCAAGCAGTAGATAACTGTTAGCTGTGTTTTTTCCCTACCTACCAACACCTCCATCTTCAGCTTTACTGCACTATCTCCCTGTTTCTGCCACTTCCAGCCCGGGTTGTCTCACCTGTTTGTCTGAAAGCTGCAGCTAGATGTTCAACCATGAGATTGGTTTTTATAGGACTTGGATATAATGAAGGTTACAGTTGAAGATGTACTTTCTCTCACAGGCTGGAATTCATGTATTAAGAATAAACCCCTCAAGGATTCAGAACAAATTTCTTCTGTGGCTGATCAAAAACAGTGCTGTGAACTTCCCCAGCAACTACAGTCTATTTTTACTTCTTGGTACAAGTTACACTAACAAATAAATAAAACCAAGTGAACTGGGTTATATTATTTGTCCTATGTTTGGAGCTCACCAAATTCCAGCAGAGACAGGAACCTTTGTCAGTGAAGCAAATCTTTTTGTCTGTCATGTGGAAATTCATGTCTTGCTCTAAGATGGGAAATGAAAAGTCTGTTCCCAAGTGGACGTAGTGCCCCAGAGCTGGTTCTCACACAGAGCAGCTCTCTTATCTGAAAAATATTAAAAAGGCTTATTAAACTGGAATAGCACATACCTATATAACACATCTGATGATATTTACATTATTCAGGAATTTAAGAAACTAGAGAAGAAAACAAGAAAAACCAGCCCACAGTCTCAATCTCAGCTCTCCACTATTTAGTTTCTCCTCTGACCTTGGCAGGTTTTGTAGTTCTGATTTGTAGCATTTCCTAAAACATCATTCGTTTTCTAAAGGTTTTGCTGTCCCCATTCACTGGAAATTATTCTGTGTTGGTTTATTCAAATGAGAAAAAAAAACCCCACCCAACAACAACAAAAACAAAGCAGAAAGGGTTTGTTTTAGTTACAATAAATTATTCATGTCTCCTGCAGATCATCCAGGGACACCATTTATAGTTAATGATTTAAATGCAATAATAAAACATGAAATGTTTGAAAGTCAACCATGATGCCTCTGAAGACAGATCTTTGACAGGAATTGCTGATGGCATCAGAAACTCTCCCTCTATAAACAAATATCCAAGCATACTCATTTCTCTATTTTTTTACTGCCTCTCCCTTGCAGGCATCTTCTCTATGTGCAGTTTTGGGTCAATATTCTAGCTAGATGATAGTTTGTCTATAATTTAATTTAACATTTTTCTTTCTTAATTTACATTTTTACTCATTTTTAGCCTGCAGTGATTATTTGCATGGAAATAAATTGTCTTCAAAGTCTATATTTAGCCTGATATATCGGATTAGAAATGTAAGCCAATCATGCAGTGAGGTTAATTTAAAATCCTGTGGAAATTGTACCACTATTCAGTTTTCTCAGCACTGGCACCCATCTTGTTTGAGGTTGTATGACCTTTAACTCCAATGTCAAATGGAATTACCAAGAGGAGCACAAGCAAACCCCTTAAAATAGGCATTTTAGAATTTATAAAGAGAAGAAGCCTAAGCAGATGTTTTTTTAAAGCTGATGATCTGAGGGCTGTGTTTTTAAAAATATGCAAAGAATTAATAGAAAAGTCAAGCAAAAAAAAAAAAAAAGCAAAAACTTGTGCTTGTTCTCCTTTTCCTACTACAAGAAGTATTCACCAATGCTTACTTCATGGTCACACAGCAATATTGACTTGAGTTTTAGACAGTTTTTATTGCAATTAGTATATTTATTATATATAATCAATGTTAATATCATTTAATACTATTTTTAAGTCTTACAGTTGCTTTTACTGATTCCTTCTATCTCAGTTTGTCCCCACATCCCCCCCAAATTACTGGTTTTTTAATTTTTAACTAATACTGCTATTTTCTTGGCAGTGACTGTCAAGGGATGACTATCACGTGCACCATGCTGATCAAATCTATTTAATCTATTGGTTAAAATGCAGCTGGTGATCACTGGCTGCAGCTGGAGCTCCCTGAGCAGCAGAGTGCACACATGAAGTGAAGCCACAGCGGAGAGGGGGCTGAGAGGATCTGTCCTCACAGTTTGTATCAGAGGGGTGTCAAAGGATGCTGCCCCACCTGGCTATCCATGCTGGGCTTGGGCAGGCTCCAGAGAAACACCATTATCCGGAGGTTTTTGCAAGGTGACAAGTAATTACTGAGAGAATGCAGGGAGTGGATGTGATTGTCAGTCTCTCGGTGAACTATTAACAACATACTAACAAGATGTATTTTTAAAATATGGAAATGGCAGGGTAGCAGTTCTTTTTAAAATGTGTATTTTTCAGGAGAACTCGTTAAACAAGAGGTCAAGGCAGTTCCATTCTAACCCATGAACTTCTGGATGATCTGCTATGGGGATATTTTTCTTTTCTAGGGCACAGTTTCACTTGAATGTTTCATTTCTTAAGTACATGAACAGGACCTGAAGAAAGGGTTTATCCAAGAAGGAAGGGTCAAACAACCAGAATCTGTGCTCCCCTCCAGTGCCAGGAGCAGTGCAGGAGGGTCCCCACACCTAAGAAAGTCTGCACTGATTCCAGACCAGCTCCAGATGGACAGAAGGGTGTCTCCTCCTGGAGCACTGCAGAATTAGGCTAAATCAAACATATTTAATATGGTCTCAGAGAGCTAAGCTGCTTATCACTGTGTGTCAGATAATACATTATGCAGCTGAGTGGCTAATAGATTAAACAGACAGACTGGTGGCAGGGCTTTTTCAGTTGCTTTGGATTATATTCCTCCCACCTCGGAATGACACTGTGAACTTGGAAGGTGCAGGAAAGATTCTCAGCTTTCTGTTTTTCCAGAAAACCTACTTAAAAAGATGGATGAAGTAAATGCTGTCTTCTGCATGCAAAAAATGGAACAATCCTGAAAGTCACCATGGTTTATAAATCTTGATATGAATGGATCTTAACCAGGAATAAGGAATTATTAATCAATCAAACAGTAAGAATTCTTTAGTTTGGTTCTGAAAATACAGTTTTCTGTTTCAAAAGGGTTTTAACTCTACAAAAGTGCAAATGAAATATCACTGCTAGGGCAAAATATTAACACAGAGTTGTAGTAGTGTGCACATGCCTTCGGTGATACCTGTCCAGTGTGTAGCCTGAGGATCAGGATTTCACATTTCTAAATACTGCAATTAATGCAATCAATAGAAAGAACAAGGTAACAGCATCTGTGTGAAAATACAGCAGTGTTTTTATTTACCATATTTATATTGTACATTTCTGTTTGCACTGTGTTTATTTACTTAAACCATTCTAGACACCGGAACTTTGTCTCCTTCACCGTTAAACCGTGACAACAGCCAGTGCCTTGGCTTTCCCCGAGACAGCCACAGGATGCTCAGGGGTGGGAGGGATCTCCAGAGGTCGTCCAGAGCAGCCCGCACGCAGCGGTCTCCTCCGCCAGTGACACCCCAGAGCCGTTCCCGTCCCCTCCGGGGCCGCTTGTGCTCTCACGGGGGAGCTGGGCACCCCGCTCGCCGCCTCTGCCGGTGCTGAAGCCCCACCTAGAGGATCGCTGCGATACTGCGACCGCCCCGCCCCCCCTCGTCCCCCCCCCCCCCCCCCCCCCCCCCCCCCCCCCCCCCCCCCCCCCCCCCCCCCCCCCCCCCCCCCCACCCCGTCCCGCATCGTCCCGCCCCGCCCCGCCCCGCTCCGCGTCGTCCCGCCCCACCCCGTTCCGCACCGCCGGGACCGGCCACCGGCAGCGCTCGGCCGGCGGGGAGCAGCACCAAGCCCGTCCATCGGCGTTAGGGGAGTGGGGAAGGGTTGAGGAAGAGGAGCGGTTGTGAGGGCAGTCCCGTCCTGCTGCGGCCACACCGCCGGGCGGAGCTGCTTCAGCAACCGCGAAAAGTTGAAGTATCTTCAGACCAGATTTCATCCTTGGGTCACCACAGCAGCTCCAAGACAGCCTGTGCCATCGAGCAAACACAGAAATGCCGACAGAGGACACTAATGAAAGATGATGGGATTATGGATTTATTACTGCCAGTCCACATGGCTTCCCAGGAACGCAGCCTGTCAAACCAATTTGATACTGTTTTAATGAGATCAGGCATTAGACTGATAATGAAGACTATGGGTGAAATAGCATCTTTACCAAACATGTGGTGTAAGTTTGCATTAATAAATAATGGAACAAAACCCATATAACACGTAATTCAATTATAATTTTTGAAACAGGTTAGCAACAGCATTACTGCACATAAAAATTGCAATATGGCACACAAATTGCTAGTGTCAAAAACAACAAAGACAACAGTTCTGTTGTACAGACCATCAGCTGCTGAGATGAAAAACATGTGTCCTGCTACATCAATGCAGGTGCAAGCTCATGCAGCTAAGAACCAAAAACACCATCACATTTCTAGGTCTGAGGCTGAGCCTTAAAATGCACCAGGGCTTGGAGGAAGAACCCATCAGTAGCAGGGGATTAATCAATAGCAGTTGGGTGCTGATGCCACAGTGAAAAGTGCTGATCAAAACCCTGCGTACATGGGAACTCAGACGATAAAACCCAGAGCAGTGGCAGCAGCCCCAGCACTACTGAGACAACACATGCTGCACTGCAGAACCAGTGCTGAGGTCACACAGACCCCTGGAGATCTCGTCCAACCCACATGCTCCAGCAGGGCCAGACTGAGTGGGTTTCCAGGAGTGCCCAGTCAGGTTTTGAGTGTCTCTAAGGATGGAGGCTCCACGACTTCCCTGGTAGCATAAAAGTGATCCCCTGCGTAGCATAAAAGTGTTGTCTTAAATGGAAATTTCCTGTATTTTCAAGTGTGCCCATTACTTATTGCCCTGTCTCTGGGCACCACTGGGAAGAGTCTGTCCTGAGCAATGGTGCCCAAAGCTCTGCACAGAGACAGCTCAACCTTCACAGGGACAGGCAGTGATGGGTGA
Organism: Corythornis vintsioides; assembly: GCA_025447755.1. Classification (NCBI taxonomy): domain Eukaryota; kingdom Metazoa; phylum Chordata; class Aves; order Coraciiformes; family Alcedinidae; genus Corythornis; species Corythornis vintsioides. Next base: position 40,219 of record JAOEGS010007186.1, read on the forward strand.
TTCAGCTGCCTACACTAGCTCCGTAAGCTGGGCTTGGAAGGATCATCCAGACATCTGAGGACCCAAGGCACAAACCCACCTCCTGACCTCCTGCTTGCCCAGAGTCTTCGATGAGTACAGCTGTGGGCTGAGGTGCTGGTGCTTCTCTGCCTTCTGGGAGCGTTCCATTGCATGACAAACACAAACAAATGCATAAACAATGGTGATGACATTGACAGGTGCCTAGAAGCAGTGTGAGTTGCCTAGGTCTTTCTGCCATTAATAATCCAGATGTGTTCATATTTTGAATGAAGATTTTTTCTAAGGGGAAGATTTTTTTCCATCCCTATATGGTGCTTGTGTAACTGGGACAATGAAAATGTTTTCATAGCAGTTGCATTGCAGGTCAAGTTTATTTTGCTATAACTTCCATTTTCTTTACTGGTTTCAGAGATACATTCAACCTTATTTCTCCACAACATAATTTATATCACTAAACTCTACAGAGACAGAAAAAAAATTCATTTTCTATCCTAGCAATAGAAATGAATTGTAAAGCCAAAGGAGATGGATGTTCGGAAGCAACACACATTGCTTTTGATTAAAGAATATGTCAAAATTATTTGGTCACTGCATTTTTTGTGTGTGTCAAAGACTAATATACATGCTGTGAATATGAAATTGCAGATTATGCAAAAGCAGTAGAAACAAATCCACAGTTATCACATTTGTCCTTCAAAAAGACGGGGAAATTTACTAAAACCTACAAAGAACAAATGCATCATTTAACATAAAACTACCAGATCCAGAACAATCTGCATGAAATTTTCCTCCCAGTAGTATATGTCCTTAACTGAAATGTCTCCTTCAAATAACACTTTTTTGTATTCAAACATTTAATGCTTGGTTCCTCAGCATCTTCTCCACCCTCCCAGGCTTTACTAGGTTTTGTTTTTGTTTTTAGCGTTTTTTTGGCTATTTAAATAGCTTATAAAATACTTGTTAGTAGCCCTTGAGCAGCAATTACCTTATTTAATTTGTGACCTTGTTAAAGCACACCTATATCAACTACAGGAGCAGTTTAAGCCTCGTATTGTAGTAATGGGACACCTCATTTATGCCCTGTAGCAGTGTTAGTTCATCACATTGTAAATTATATTCCTGTGATTTACCAGCAACCACTGTTGTTATTCACCTAGTACTTGTCCATAAGGCAGCTGTGAGTTTATAATCCAAGCAGGTATACTAACAACAATAATTCTGATCAGTTCCTTCAGAAGTCTCTGAGATCAGCTAGTGTGGCATGAAATGTAAGTAAATGTGGGGATTTTTTCATTGCACTATATTTCCCCTTTTTCAATATTTCACAGTCTTGGAATACTGTATTGTTAAAAACAGTCCCCTGTGAACAATGCCCAACGTGATTCTCTTCTGTGCCTTCAAGTTCAGCTGAGTTCATGGAAGCTTTTCTCTGCTGCCTGCCAGACACACAAGACGGGTCAGAAATGCTGTAGCAGCTTCAATGCCACTGCAGTCAGAGAATGGCCAAGAAAATCCCCTTGAGAGGGTTGCAACTAGTCCTGGTGTGAAAAGTGACACCAATAGACATCCCTCCAAAGAATGATGACACAATTATAACAGGTGAGTTGCTCAGTGAGTGACTCGGGAGAGAGAGGAACAGAGAAAAGGTTTCTGAGTGCAGGGCATGGGAGACAAGCTTTGGAAGTTCTTAGGCTTCTCTTTTCTCAGGGTAGGTGAGCATGCAGTAAGAAAAGCAGCTGGTCTCCCACAAAACTACAGCTCATTTTGACAAATGCATTACAAAGTGCAAGGAGATGATGAATATTTATGGCACCAAACCAGACTGACATTTAATTTCACCTGCATTAGAATTTAGAAGATTGTGATGATATGATTGCAGGTAATGAAGAGCAAAGGGAGGCATACCCTGCATGCAGGAGGGTATTGCCACATACATTAATTCAGCTGGACCCTAACCTCATCCATACTAATGCCCTGAGACACAGATCTTAGCTGGGGGAATATCAACCTGTGACACCATCACCTGGTTTAGTTTTTGAAGATTTCCACCCTCCTTTCTGAAGGAGCCTCCCCTTAACTGAGCTCTGAGGATCAGGATGTTCCTTTCAACCCTCCTACCACCCCCTCTAGCTCCCGAACAAAATACTCTCAACAACCTTCCCCTCCAAGCAAGCAGTTAAGCCATCAGACTCTACACAGACTAAAACCACTGGAAAACATGATTTCTTGCTCAGGTGATTGGTGTTTGTCCCGTGCCAGGCAGTCTGAAATCCCACCCCATCTATCTGCACCGTGCCAACTCCTGGTGGAGGACGAGACCTGGAATACATCGCTTGCAGGGTTGAGATTAACGAACTTCCACAGTGGATCCCTGTGCTGATACTGCACTGTCTGAAGTGGTTCCAGCTCAGCAGCAGTGCTAGCATTATTCCAGGTGGAGCAGCTGACAGGGAAGTCTGATGCACTGTCATCTGTCCTGAATAAATGCTCTGTGTTCAGAATAATCCAACACCTGTGTTAAATTAAATACACATACACATACCACCTCCCTTCCATACCTAGATCACATATATTCAACAACTCCAAACCCCAAATGGTTACTCATGGCAATTAGTCTATCAATTATCAATGGGAAAAAAAAGCAGCTCTTCCACATTTTTTACTGCTTTCACTTTTTTGTTGTTTAATTGTTTTTTCTGCTTATGCTTTTCCTAGCTACGGTGGCATGGAGATGATTCCAAATCCCTTCACATCACAACAGCAGCATTTCAGTCTCACCTGGCCCGCCGCCAGGTCCAAGCGAGACATCTCCTCCGGTTGCAGGCAACGAAACGATCCTGACTTTGTTATTCCGCATTTCCCCGGGTCTTTTCTGAAGGACATCAGCGATGCTCTGCCAGCCCCGCGGTGATGAATTACAGGCTCTGGCTGGTTAGCACTAGGGTGAGCTACACAAAGCCACAGGAGGATGAAATAAAAAAATAAAAAATAAAAAAAATAAAAAAAAAAAAAAAGAATTATCCACATGAGTTTTTATTGGGTTTGGTTTGGGTTTTTTTAAACTGATTTTCATAATAGTAATGCAAATACAGCAAAAAACGTATTAAGTGCAATTAGGGAGACAATGAAGGAGATTCACGGGCTGGTTGTTGGAGGTTTTACAGGATTTTAGGATAAAAAAAATAAATAGCTGCACTCAGCTTGGGAGGCTCCACGTCAGGTCTACAGTCAATGCCTCCAAGGTTCTTTCCTGCTTTTGAAATACCTGTTTCCATCTCCTCCCTTCCACAGGAGTTTTAGCTGACGTGGTTACGATTCCACCCTCGCCTACGCATTGAAGTTACATTTTCCATACATTTATTTTTGATCATCTCTTAATTCAGACTTTCATCATATTTTTTCTTTACTTTTCTCTAAAAGGGATACCACTTTTTTCTCCTAAATTTTTTATTTGGTGAGGGACACCTTTTCAAACACCTGAAAACTGTATTTTCTTTACTTTGTGAAGCAGGTGAGGTGGGTTTTTTTTTTTGTCTGAAAATACTCTCTTAGTGAACAAAAGTGGTATCTTGTCCCACTTCCTCCAGTTTTTTACTTTCATTTAATGTCCAATGAGTGCTAATTTTCAACATCTGGTACTGTAGATAGTTCTGTCAAGTGCAAATCTGTCTTGCTCTCAGAATATCCCATTTTATGCCTTCACATGCCAGCAGGTTATAACTTCGTATGAGATGTTCTGCTTTATCCACTCCACTCCAATTTTTATGTCATTTTCTTCACCATGCTATCATATTCCATTAGCAAGTTAAATGAAGCAACAAAGATCTGCTGTTTCTTTTTCCCTTCCTCTCTCCAGAAATGTTTGCTTGACTACATTTTAAAGGTTAGCATTAAAAAAGAAACAATAATTATTAATATTAACATTAATTTTAATAATAATACCAGTAACTTTACTATGTATTTACCAGAGGGACCTGGATTGGCTGCAGAGCTGGGCCCAGGTGAACCTCATGAGCTTCAACCAGACTAAATGCAGGGTCCTGCACCTGGGTGGGAACAACCCTCACTATAAATACAGGCTGGGGGATGAGGGGCTGGGAAGCAGCTCTGCAGAAAAGGACTTGGGGGTGTTGGTGGCTGAGAAGCTGGACATGAGGCAGCAGTGGGCACTGGCAG
>JAOEGS010007187.1:3491-16899 GCA_025447755.1 Corythornis vintsioides
TTCCTTCCTTCCTTCCTTCCTTCCTTCCTGCCTGCCTGCCTGCCTGCCTGCCTGCCTGCCTGCCTGCCTGCCTGCCTTCCTGCCTTCCTGCCTTCCTGCCTCCCTTCCTTCCCTGCCTCCCTCCCTTCCCTGCCTCCCTCCCTTCTTTCCTTCCACTGATATTGATACTGTGTTGCCTACAGAAGCATTTTTCTTCACTGTTACTTGGGCAAGACTGTCTCTGAAGAGACTCTTTTTCTCTTCATAAGTAAGATGACATATTTTTAAGGACTGTACCTTGTGATACTGGTGAAAGTATATATCTGTCTCCCTCAATGCTTCTGTTATCCTATATTCCTAGCAGGACAAGCATCTAAGAAATACTCTTAAGATTTCACAGTTCAGATATTATTAATGCTAGTTCTCATGTTTTCTCTTTAATCATTGGTGAGACCATAAAGAAAATATCTCTTCATTTTCCTGTTTAAATATGATGACTGATTTCCAGTTTCATCCATTTTGTTCAGAGGAACTTTCTATGTTATTTCACACGTAAAGCCAGACAAAGGACAAATAATGTTTGGATAATGACTTACAAAAGCAATGGATCTCGTATCTAAGGGAAATATATTTAATGCAACCACATGTCAAAACCAAAAAAGTATTACTTTAAAATCTTCCAAATATGTTTTATTGAACTAAATGAATCTTAGACAAACAGCATGCAACTACATGGAGAGTTTTGAAATGAATATTGCCATGATATTTTTCAGAAAAAAACAAACAAATCAACCAAACAATAACTAGGAGTATAGGAGTATAGTAGCTCTTGCAGAATGTACCTTGGAACAACTTAATGTCACTAAATTTGATTAAATCCTATTGAAACTGTCACAAGTATAATGTAGATATGATACCTAAATCCAGGACAATGATAATTTTACCCATTAGTGTCCCAACTCTGTCCCTAGAGGCAAATACAGGTAGGTATGAGGCAAAGCCAATTTGAAGTTCTCTTGAATTGCCCTCATCCTTTTCTAGAGAGATCATATTATCTGGATTATAAATTATTTCTTGTAATATTGAGTTGCATGAAAAAACTGTAAACACCCTTATATGTGAATTTTTACTGCCATCTGCTATAAAACATGCGGCAAGAGTTACATGGGATATATATGAAATATATAAGTGAAATAATGTATCCTTTTGAAGTGTCCTTTTCACCATAACCAAAGGACTAATGGACTGCTTATTTAGGATCAAGAATTTCCTTCTCTTTCTACAGTAACTTTATTCTGAAGAATATAGAAAACTCAAAACATACTGACAAAACTGGACTATACTAAGTTTTCATATATCAGTCAGGTCTTTAAAGATTTCTATTATACTCAGATGTTCGACTTTTATAGAGGGTTTCAGAAATGCTGTAAGAAGTGTAGGGCAATTATTGAGAAGAAGTTTGTAACTCTGAAGGTAGAATGTAAAATGCCTATTGAAGCGGAGGTGACATTTTTTAATTAGTAAAAATCTTTACTTTTCAAGAAAGAAAAATGAATTAAAGTCAAATTTTTTTTTTGTTGTATTAGTGGGGATTCACACAAAATTCAACAGTAAATTTAGTTGTTGATTGGTTTTACCTTTTAATGTTTAGCTTCATGCATTTTAATAGCCAAACTGCAGTGTGTCTAAAGACAGTTTAGACAACCACATTTATCTTAATATGAGAAAGGATAAATTGATCATCACCTTGAAGAACTATCTATAAACAGTTTTGATGAAGCCTGGAAACTCAGAAGAGCTGAGAAGGAGAGATTTACGCTGGTTAGCTCTACATTTTTAGAATGCTAACAGTGCCTTTATTTCCAGAAAGGTCATTTTTCAGATTTACCACGGTAGTAGTAATACTTGTGCACAGTGACAAGCTTAATTATTATTCTGTGCAATCCTACAATTTTGCTGTGACACTTCATTGTTCTCAAAATAGTTGAACTAATGGTTTCTAAGTGAACTTCATGTCTGTCCATAGTGTCTCCAAGTTTCTCAGGGCAAAGAATACTATTCAATCTCTACCAAGGGAGACATTCACTTGATTATACCTTTCTCATACCAAGATCTAGGTTTCAAATCCTATATACAATACTTAATTTATTTGATCTAAGCTCAAACCATGTCTTACTCCACAAACCCAGGGCAACTTTTGTTGAACATGTATTTCAACATATTCAGAACAAATTTTTTTCCAAAACAACTAGGCCCCCAAGCACCAGAATGAATGGAGGTTGTTTTCCTCTTAACTCATATTATTTGCCATCGTCAATGGAATTCAGTGTCTAAGTACTGATGTGTACCAAATAAATGTTCCTGTTCTGGAGAGTCTTTCTTTTTTTTTCACTATAAACTCATTTTATTTGGCTTATCTTCCAGAATTGATTGACTATCAACTTAGAAGGAAAATCCTCATACTGTTATGTCTCTGTCAGGTGACATTCCAGGAGGTAGGTCTTTATTTACAGATTTTTTTCAAGGAATTTTTAGAAACCTGGTTATATTTGAGAGCTCTGTTTCTAACAAACATGGTTGAAATTCACTGCCGAGCAGGGGAATAATACACACACATACACATGCACATACACACTAATGAATCTTTTTCCTCCACAGGAATTTTGTTTGACCATCCTTGATTACATTGTTAAAATAATGAAAGAGACTGCCTTCCTGTCTATTTTAGCTATATTTTAGATACAGAGAACCTCTAGATTTGAAGACATGAACTTTTTCTTGTCAGAAATTGACTGGGGTCTTTATATTTCACCTCAAATAATTCTGAAACCGTCACTTTTTTTCTTCAATCCCAGTTTTGACAGAGCAAAGTTTCTAACATGCTGGAGACACAGATACATAAAATCATCTTTGCAGTATCATCTTTGGATCTTTTCTGTTAAATGGCACTGTTACTTTTAGTCACATATCATTTTAAATTTGATTATCATAATGCAAATATTATGAACTCAACTGCACAGGAAATTAAACAGAAATACCCTAGGATCTCCTGACAAGACCTGATTGACTAAAGATTTAAAAATTGTTGTATATCACAATTCGTCAGTTTCTCGTTTCTCCCTCACTTGACTGTGGCAGTTTGACTACAGCTACGTTGAACTAGACTTGCTCATCATGTTATTTCCTATTGGCAAATTGAGCTGCCATGGGAGTGTAAAGAATGGTTACGCCCATATACACTTTTTAAATAAACTCAACGTTACAATTGCACTTAAGTTTCATTTATTCAGGCACTATGACAAGCATCTAAACTGTATTGATTAAAGAGCAACATACTAGAGTATAGCTACCTACCATCAACCTGTAAGGACTGCAATCTATAAAGCCTTTTACACATATAGAATTACATACCTGTGAATATAATCCATTTGTCTGGCAGAAGCATTCTTTGTTTGGAGCTTGTAAATAAGATTTTGGAAAGAAGTACCAAGGAAAGCTATTTGCAAATCCAGTAAAATGTATTTGAATTTCCCACACTATGCAGTCCTAAAAACATTAGTTTATCCTTTAGATAAGTAGAGGACATATGCATGTTTTAATTTTACAAGTTTACGGTTCTCATAGATCTAAACAATTGCATGTCAGGTCTTCCCTTTTGTTTAGCTTTGTTTGTTCACATAAAGGAAGCCTTAAAACAGTCTGTGAGGCTTTGTTTTTCTAAATGCCTTCCTTGCAAACTCTTTAAGTCAGTCTAAGGAGACCTAATTTCTAGCAAAATTGGTAAAACTTACTTTTTAAAAAGGTGTGTGTAAATATGCTGGTAAGGTGACAATATAGGCTTTGCCTTCATAATATCACTTCTCAATTTGATAAAGGCAAGAAAGCCTACTTCCAGTTGCTTTAGATGCTGTGATTTACAACACAAAAGAAGAAATATCACTTCTGTTTTTATGTTTATTTTTGAAAAAATATTTTACTAAAAGTAAGAGTATGTACAGATACACAAAAGCAGGATTTTAAGGCCTAATGTTATATAAAACCTTCTGTGTTGCATAAAGCTTTCTGCACTGTAGACAGCAAGTGCAATAAAATGTTCTCTCTCTATCAATTTGTGTCATAGCCAATTGCTTGTTGCCTTGAGTATAGTGTATAAACCAGCTAGAAGGCAATCTTTTTTTTTCCCTTAGAAAGATAACAGCAGCAATCCAGACTCTCTATTGCAACTGTCAGAAGTTCAAATAAAATGTGGATAGAAGATGTCATCTACCATGTTTTGGAGGAGATAGCAAATACTTTTTAGCCATCTATGTTTTCCATGTCAATTTTCAGGAGTTTAAAACTGTTCAGGAACCCATGTATGTGCCAGTTTTTTCATTCACCATTGTACATGTATACTCCTGTTGTTTTATATGTGTGACTTATATGCATAATTTTATTTATGATAACTTATTTGCGCCTGCAATCTTCACAATTATATTTACAGTTTGGACACACTTTCTCCTTACTTTCCTACATGTGGTGGCAAATGTAAAAACACATAATGGTGTCAAGAAATGCTGTACACCATTTCCATCTCTTTAAATAGGGCTAGAATATATCTTATTTCTTCATGGAATAACTTAAGCTAACATTTAAAACTTAGGATTCAAATCTAATACATTCACTGTACCAAAATAGAAGGAATATGGGAAGTCAATTATGCAGTTGGTAGTTGCAATTTTATGAGAGAAATAAACATTTTTACCGATATCAATAAAAACAAAAGACAATTTACCTGCATATATGCCTCACATTTTAAAAATGTGTCTAATATGCCGATTATTGTCACAAAGACCATTCCAGTCCTCAGTCTATAGACTTTGATGTAGTGGTTTAAGTCACACAGGTGGAGCATTACTGAGGTGAACTCTGACTGTGCGTATCCATAAATAGTACATAAAAATTTATGAAAGACAAATTCCTGATTATTAAAGCATCACCTAGGAATTAAATGGTAAATATATTTGCAGCTAGAGAAGCAGTTTTTATTACAGTTCAGAAAATTAAGTTACGATCTAGTAAATTTTTTTTTTCTTACCATACTTTATTAGAAGAAAAACAGAGTAACCTTAAAATTGGAAGGCTGTAAAATAAATATTTCAAATTACAAAATTTAGTATCACATTTATCATTTTAATTATGCAAAACAGGGGAGAAAAAGGCTAAAAAAGGACACATTCATCCCTAGAAAATGGTTAAGAGTCTGTATTGCAGGTAAATTTTAACAAAGCACTCTTAGCTATCTAGCATTATTGTGTGATCTTCAAGAAGACATGAAAGGATATTTACTCATAAGTCAGTTTGCTGGTTTGAGTGAGAACAGAACTAATTCTCTTCAGTGGTTTTACTTGTCAACTCAGTCTCTTCTAACTGCACGTTCTGATGCTAATGGTAGACTTTCAGGAGCATCTGCTCCTGGCAGTGATAATACCCCATTTTTAGAAGTACAACAAAGGCTTGGTCTGTAGACAAAGGCCACTGATAAATCTTGTATACTACACTTGGGGCAGAGAAGGTAAAAGGCCTCACCTGTAGGGAGGAAAGGGCAGATGACCCTAAACTGACCAGTGAGATATTCTATCCTATATACATCATAGTCAGTATAAACCTGAGGGATTGTGAGTGTCAAGCTCTGTTCTTCAATGCACAGCATCTGAGGAGGACTCTTGTCCATTTTGCCTTTCGTCCTGATCTGTGTGTTCTTGGCTCCAGTTCCCAAATCCAGCTTCTGAATCCAGTTTCCCATCTATTGCTAAGTCAAGTCTGAGAATTCCCTGGTGTCTGCTCCAAAACATCAGTCCTGAGAGTGATGTAATTGCCACCAGGTTGTTCAGGTTCAATAATGGTTTCATAAACTTGTACATATCTAATTTTATTCTTATTCTTTTCTTTAAAGCTGTTTTATTTTTCTAATCCATAAATCGCTCTCATTCCCTTTATCTGACCCTTTGGGAAGGGAAAGGAGTTAATAAATATAATCTGTCATGTATGTAGTGTTTGGCTCAGCCTCTAAACCTTGACAAAGGTCAACTGAGCACTTCCAAATTTGCTGAAACTTATCCCTAAAAGGCTCCATCCCAAGAATACATTGTCAAGATACCACAAGTAATTTTCTTTTTCTAAGAACTTTTTAAGCAATATTTCTAAGGAATTCCTTTTTGTTTACTTTTCTGTTTAGTTTTTGTCTGGGGCCTGACATGGCACTTAGAACACATCAAGTATATACACTACAAAGGCTTGAATAAATACAGTTCTTCCCTTTGCTCTGAGTGATAGAAATCCCAAGCAGACTGACTATACTTTTCAATTAACTTGAAAGGAATACTGTTGACACCAGTCTAAGAGGCTTCCATACTCCTGAGGCAACAATGTGTGAGGAAAGCATAACAGCATTTTTCCTGGTACTTGCTGATGAACTGCACGTGTTAGAGCTTCAACAGACATAGAAAAACCTTTTGCAAAGTCCAAAGCCTGTTCTTCATTTATAGGCTATGCTGACACAGTTTGGAATTAGAAATAAACCTAAGAATGCAGTTACATTAAGTCTATATTTATATCCTGTCAGAGGCCAACTAAGTTTTATATATAAACATCTCTATTTATGTTCATGTGCTTTATGAAGCTGCATTCAATAGCAGTATTAATGCTTTTATTTTAAATCTTTTATCCACATTTTAATGTATTGCTTTCAGTTATGAATCTATAACAAATGATAATTTACCCAGAATCAAATCATGGGAGATGCATGAATTCATCTCAATAAATGTGTTTACAGAAGCATGGAATTAGTGGTATTTATTTCATAATTCAGCATGTTTGGCAAACAGGACAGGACTCTTCTGAGTGGCTCACTTTTTACAGGTTAGTACTTGATCTAGTGGACTTCTCAAGGCTGAATTCAATTATTTTCAAGGAGAGGATCAAGGCTAACAGAGATATATTTTTATTCTTGTTTATTAGGAAACGCATTCCTACTATAATTCAATCTGACAAGAAGGCATCCACCATTTACTAACAGTACCTTCTCAGTGTTTTGCAATATCATTAGCTCACAGCCAGACAGATCACAGTCGCAGAAGATGCAGCTCAGTGTAACAGGATGACAGACTCCAATATCATTCAACCACCAACACAGACTTTGTGAAAGAATGAAGCTAAAGACCTCTCCCTTTACTGGCAGCTCTACATATTGAATATAAGCATATTTAAAATTTATTTTCTAAATTCAATTTTACATTGGCATATTTTATAAGGGAATCTCCCAAGCATCTCATTTTAATCTTCTTGCCACTACATTGCAGGTATTTTCTGTGATATTTTCTGCTGGTATTTCTGATCATGTAGCTGAGAGCTGGGAGTGACTTACTCCTAGATAGCATGTGGCATGAATACTGGAGGTATAAACAAGAACACTTAATTTTATGACACTGTAGTTTTGTTCAGCTGAATTCATTGTGGCTTATTCAGATCAGCTCACTTTTTTTTTTTTTTTTTTTTTTTTTTAAACAGTTCATTGTGCTCTAATTTTCTGATTTCAACCTCTGTCCTAAAATTACATTCTTGGCTCATTAAAGCCCAAGAAGCTCAACAAACTCTTCAAATAATTGAACAAGATAAAATTCCCTTTATAAAACTATGAATTACCTTTTCTCACTAACTGATTTGCTACAGTAACAACAATAATAACAGGATCAAAATCGTGAAGAAATGGCTTTCTGGGAACAGCTACCAGATACCTTTTTATCTACACCTTTTTCATAATAGTTTGAATTTTGCACAAACATCATGCACAGTGCACCGTGACTTCATTTTTTTACTAAAAATAACACTGCAGCCTTCAGAGCACCAGAAAGATTCCTCACTTTAATAATTCTCCTTATATGGAGAAGCATAATTTTTCTAAGGTTTGGAATGAAACTGTGAACATCATTAGTCCCAGCAAAGCAGAAAGTGTGCAACACTGCCACTTAAACATTAGGTTATTTCTTAAGAACACGAAGCAAGTGAAGTTTTATTGGGAATAATAAGCCAAGGTATTCTGGTTTATAATGAAAGGATTTAGAACACTAGAGGAAATTTCTAATTTTAACGAGGAAGAACTTATCAACATCTGTAAGAAAAGTGACAGATATCCATCATTGCTGAGACCATTCACACATCTAAAGAAATGGGGAAACACAATCACAGACTGTATAGCAGACAAAAGCCACTTGTCAATGCATGATACAGTACAGAATATCTTAACAACTCATTACTGCTCTCCTACAGTTTGAGGTGATGCCATAATAATTTCATATTCAAATACATAACTGGGAAAGCTGTAGGCAAAATGTGTTACTGTTTCTTTTCACAAACAAACAGACCTTTTAAATCCCCAATGATCGCCACAGAAGAAAAATGTATTATATCCCTATGAATATTACACAAAGTCCTTGCAACTGTAGAAAAACCCCCCAGAATTTACATGTTGAAGGAATGGCAAAGAAAGTATTTTTACCATCATCTTGGAACCAGATTATGTATTCAACAATAAGTTAATAAGGGAAGTATAAGAATTAATTTATTATTCTTGCAAAGTCAGACAATAAAATTTTTGTGAGAAGCTAATTGGTGGAGTTTTCTTAGTTTGCTCTTTCTGTAAGATAAACTAAATATCAAGATTGTGTATATATATATGTTCATTTATTCTTTGTAAACAGCAATATATTGAATACAAAATTGATTGAGCATAATTTACAAAGTTGTACCTGGGAGATGTGGAAAAAATAATATTTTTGTTGAAACAACAAAAGATTTAGAGAAACATAACATATAATTAGAACTGGCAGGTTTGGTTTAGATGATGCATTTTATCTTTTCTGGATACTACAGGGACACATGGAAGTATTATTTTAGTGAGAAATGTATAGAAAAAAATCAACCCATATTTTCATAAAAGAGTGGCTAGATTGGACAGGGTAATCTCTGACAAAATACTTGAGCCATTTCAATAATTTCTATTTGTTAGTTACATTAAATTCTAATTTTCACCTCTTGCTCCACATTCCATCTTTTAAACTTTCAAACAGTAAGTAAAAATCACCACCTTAACCCAGACAAAACAGGAAATAATGATGGCTATCAGCTACTGTAGTGATTTGCTGGTATCCATGTTAAGTCAGGTTTGGTTTTGGATGGAAAAGGCCATGCAATGTCTGTGACAAAGAATTAGAAGTGGCTTGCCTTAGAAGTTTATGAATAGCATGCATTATTCCACAAAGATCACACGATCACAAAAACACTTAAATATTGTAAGATGAGAAATCACGATGGACAGTCACAAAAGGAAGAGGTGGTGAATGTGTCAGTCACTGTAGATTTATATGGGATATACACTTAAATAGAAAGGATATGAATCTTTTAAAAAACGGTAATGTAAATGAGCACTTTTTGCTCCAGTGAGCATAGGTAAAATTGTACATCCATGTAAAGGAATAATTGGGAAAATATTATTATCTCATGTATGACATATCAGTAAGATATCTTCTTCCTTCTAACAATGTGCTTTGTATTTTTTAGTCTTTTGAGATTTGTACTGAGAGGTTTTAAAACAGATTGTGAAGGCAAGACTGTCTGGATAGGGCAACTTGGCACTAAGATAGATACCCTTTTGTTTGTTTGTTTAGTGAGCATTGAATCAATTTTCTATATGTTGAAAGAAAATACCTAATTCACATCTTATTTGAATTTCAACTTTGATAGTTAAATTTTACCAATTTTGCTCTCAGTAAAATTTCACAATGTTAGTGTCTATGTAAGAATTTCTTATGAAATTGGTATAAAAAGAAGATATTTTATTTATGTATCTTTTGATTTTGGAATTTGTCCAAAGTGGATTTACCACGGAAAACAATGAGATACTTACAAAGAAGCCCAGTACTGACATGAGAACAAAAGAAAATTCATAAAAAACAAACAAAAAATGTCAGCATTCTTCTCATATTGAATTTAAAGCACAGGACTAAGTATCTGCTAAGAAGGAAAATTTGCTCTATCCCAAAACCAGAACAATAATGCAATATCCTATCTTACACATTTCAAGTTCAGCAAACTGCTATCAAATCTAAAGCAGTTTCAGTATGACCCTATCTGGAGTCGTCATGTTTCTGCTATAAAGTGTGTTCCCAGCTATGGGACTACAGCCCAACTTGCTTCAGAAACATTTTAGCAGAAAAAGAGATTCAAACCCAAATAAATGGTCACGGCTTTTCAAGAGAGTAACTTGTCACCAAGTAAATGGATCTATGACAAATTTCAGACATTCATGATTGACGAGGCAAGAGGATTACAATTCAAACTTGTTGCCTGGGCACTGTTGCACATCAGCTGAGGATATTTTTAGTCTTTTCTTGGATCAGCTCTTAAGAGGTGGACACAGTTCCTGAAGTGACTGACACTTTAAAGCAAAGTAACACACCATTGACCAATTACTTAACGTGTTATTTCATAATCAACAAACGCAATTTTCATTAATATGATTCCAGCATTTGCTAAAAATAAGTAAAGCAACAGTGAAAGGCATTTAAGTACATATTCTTTGCTCCTTTTTCCATTCTTTGATGCTAGGTCAAAACCTCCCTTGTTTTGTTTACCATAATGCCATCCTGCTTTCACTAATCACTATCATGTCTGCCATGAGTAACCAACCTTCTCTGCAAATTTCCTTATTCTTGGTGCAGTCCTCAGTCAGTATTATTATTCTAGCTTACTGCAGAGTTAAACTAAATGCAAATGCTACATCCTTACTTAGAAATTCAACATCATCTGAGGTTCTTGTTGCTACCTTTCAGGGTCTTGCAACCAATCTAACCAACAGTGCTATGCACTGCTCCTGCAAAATATATTGCAATCAGAGTGCATTGAAAAAATACTGAGATTTCTTACACATTAGCCAGAAACTAAACATCTTATATGCTGGGATATTCAATTTTCACATAAAGCTATTGAATGAGGAATGATTGCAGCAAAATTTACATTGTCACACTTGTATGAAACCAGATTACACAACTATAAAGAAAACCAAACACTGACATTGTCAACTCAGAACAAGACCAAGCTTTAATATATTTATCTTTTTTTTATTGTTTGGGTTTTGGGGGGTTTTTTTGTTTGTTTGTTTAATTTAATATTAATTTTCACTAAACATTCAGTTTCTTTTATCTCTGTTTCTGTTTGAGTCACCATGCCCTGTATGAATTTCATGTTTGCTTAGTAGCATTGACTCAGTTGTTCCCATGGCTTTGCTTTACAGCAAGAAACTTCAAAATGGCTAACTTTATATGTGAAATTTAAACTACCGATACAAGAAAAACAGTTGAAGTTTCTTTATATTACAGAAATCTCAAAAGTTAAGATTCACTTTAGAAATTTGAAGCAGATTAAGAGTTTGATGCCTTCAGACAAATCTTTAGAAAGGAAATCTAAGCAACTTTTAACTGCAGAACATCACAACAAAATTCAGCCCCAATAAAGATGTCTGAAATTCTTCTCAAAATCTTAGAAATATCAATGCTGCTTTTCGTTCCTGTGTTTCATCTGCTTTTTATGTCATTTTTGGCCATTTAAATGATTTACATACTTACTATTATTGTGAAACAACTTAATTCAGTGATTTGATGTTTATAAAATGTCATGGAGTCAGATTAATGATAGATCAGAAAAGTCAAATTTAGTACATTCTTCAAAGGCTAAATACACCTCCACATTTCTCAATCTCTTTGCTCTTTGTTATTGTGAATTAAATGATGTTTTTCGTATAGCAATCAGACCTTGACAACCAAGTTTTGTAGATATTTTCAGCAAATTGAAAGAACCTCTATGTATTTCACATCAAATAAAAATTGCATTCAATAAGACTTTTCATGTGGTTGACACACAAATATAAAACAACTCAGAAGTGACTGAACAGAATGGTTGGCAAAATTAGATAAGGTTAATAATCTGGTTTGGCCTCGTATTTAATGTGCTTACTGAGACTACTTTTCATGGAAATTTATTGGACTTTTACTGTATTGTACAATAAGATATAAAACAAACTCAATAGCATAAAACAAGTTTTCTCTTTGAACATATAGCAGCAAATGCAGAAGATATTTGAATGAAAAAAACAGTGAGATTTCAAGTTTGTTAGAATATTATTATTTTCATGATAAACTTTTCTCAGTAGAAAAAGTATAATTCATTGTTAGTGTAGTGTCTACCATAAAAAAAAAAAACCTACTCCCAGGATCCCTCTCAAAGAAAGGATAAAAATCAGCACATTGGTGAATATAAATAAAATAAAATACAGCAAGATCAAAGTAGAGGTCTCTTGTTCAATGAACATTTGCAAACACACATCCTCACAGTGCTGACACCACCTGCTAATTGCATATTGCTCTATGCTGCATGCCTCAAAATAAGTTTGGTTGTTTTTATTTCAAATACCTTCTCTTGGAAACAGCAAGGTCATAATTTTTTTCTGACAGTGAAGTACAAAATGAACTGGAGAGTGTTTAGAAAACAACAGGTCTGGATTAGCTGAAACCCTGTAACTGAACAAAAGAATAGTTTATACAAATGGAACAACACTGCAATTCCCATGTACTCAGTCTGCATTGCAAGTGACAAATTTCTTTGGAAAGAGAAGACCTTATTTTATTTTATTGTGCAGAGATATTATCTTTAGAAAGACAGGATCTATGAAGTGTGAATAGCCTTTCAAATGCTTCAAAAAGTTCTGACAGCTTTCATTCCTGATTTCTCCTAGTTCTTTCAATGACTTGTTCCTGGCTCTTGGCAGGTGGATGCTTATACAATCATCAGCAAGTCTTTGGCATCACTTTTCTCCCTCCCCCTGTCAATAATCACTTGTAAGCTTGGCAGATACTGCTTATTTCTCCCTTATTCCTTTACTGTTGGTTTGCTTGCTTAATAATAGCTGTTCTTTTTCCTGTATCTGGAATGTGTTGTATTAGTGCTCTTCTCCATAGCATAGGAATTCTCTCCCCTCATGTCATACCTGGCTAATGTCACTCTTCTGCTGCCTTGTTCCAATGAGCTATTTAGTTTCCTGATGTGTAATGACACTATCATTTTTTTTTCAGTACTTGCCAGTATGTTGATTCATGAGAATTCACTGTAAATCTGAGAGGCTGTCTGGTTGCAGACACAGATATGTACAGGCTTTATTTTCAAATGTCCCATAGGCATACATATACAAGGGTGGTTGTTTGCCTTAAAAATCTAGTGATAGGCACAATATTCCATAAGATAATAATTGGAATTGTCTTTGAAACACAGATTCACAGATATTAGGGGTTGGAAGGGACCTAGAAGATCATCTAGTCCAACCCCCCTGCCACAGCAGGAT
>JAOEGS010007190.1:0-46515 GCA_025447755.1 Corythornis vintsioides
GACAGTGGTAACACTAAGTGGCAGATTTTACTGTGTAATATGCAGTGTAGTCAGTTTCTGCCTATAAAATGTCTCTCATATTATGGTGGTTTTTTTTGGTTTTTTTTTTTTTCATGGAGGAATGTCCATTGCTGTAAGGGTTCTTGCAGTATGGTCAGCAGGTTCTGGATGCAGTGACCCAGATAGTCCTTGCATTTCCATCTCCCATGACACAGAAAAAACAAACTCACCTTATCTGGGCATAACTCTCCCATTGCTTTACCTGTGGATGGGCACTTTGTATGTTTATATATACATATATATATATACACACATACACATTTTATATGTTGATATAGAATGTTTCCTCCAGAAATTACTGGACAATGTCTGCCATTTAAGAGAGAAGATAATTAATGTTTATTAAACATGGTATTATTAAGGCTAAGCAGCAGCTTAATGCATCCCTGTTAATAATTGATGGGTGTTGTATCAAACAAAGGGAATGTCAAGAAGCTTGTCAAAGCGAGTAGTTTCTTTCCTAGAATATCTCTTAATCATGCCACATAATCTCTCTTTGAGTGAGAAAAACACTTGCAAATCCCTGTAAATCTCCTCAAAGGTGTAGCAGAGGAGAGATCTTCGGGCGTGAACTGTCTCTCTGGTGGGAAAGGAGCTACTATTGAGAAAACAAACCAACCAGTGCTTTGGAAGGGTGAGTTTTTAACTGCAGTGCTGTAGCAGTTTGTCTGTTTGTACCAAGTGAGGGAGGCTGGTTTGCAGAAGTGAGTTGCTGAATAGGTTCTTTTTAGATAATTGAGTGAAAAAAGAAAATAGCCACCCAAATATCACTAAGGCTTTCCCATCTGCAACCACTGTATTCTGCAGTTCTCTTGCTGCATAGCTGAATACCAGACAGAGAAATGGGTTGATGCTATCTCAGTTTTAAGTGCATCCCAGGCTTTTCAGTTTGGGGAAGGAATTTTCCTTTTCTTACATCAGTTAGGTAAGCATTCAGATTCCTTTTAACAGGCCTAGTATCTTCTCTCTACATCTCCTTCAAACCCACCCTTTCTTTTTTAAAAATAAAAGATAGTGCTGGAAAAGTACTTGATATGGTCCCAATACACAACACACATTGTCTCCTCTGGTTCTGATTTGGGGAAGTCATCTAAGTTACAAAGTTTTTGCAACGTTTGGTTGGAAAACATCTGCTGATCTGGCACTTCTTTCAGCTACCTGGCTTTCCAGCTCCACAGCCCTGAGTCTGGCATGTTTTAATTGTCCCCTGAGTTTATGATATTCTTTGGAAGCTTGAAGCAGGAACATTTCAGTGCACTGGGGCCTGTTTCAAAGCAGGGACAGGCTGTGGTGGGGAGGTTTGGATTAGCTACCCCATGCTCCTTATACCTCTGAGTGCAGGGAAGTGTAGAAGCATATGCTTAACATAAAGAGCAGTCCCCTTGAGCTGGATTCCTTGTGGATCAGATCATAGAGTGTCACTGCTCACCTCTAAAGTACCATCTCTCCCAGTGCAGGAACCAGCATCGTGGACACTCTAAGGTGGTATCGTGATGAGAGTGTCACTGGATTGTCTGCCTTCCAGCAGCCTTTTTGGGTCTGTCTCCTGCTCCCTACCCCCTCCCACCAGCTGTGGGTCAGTGCAGTCACAAAGCAAGTTGTGTCTGGTGTGTTTGGGGTCAGAGAGAGGCCCTGGCATCGTGCCTAGATAGCCCAACTGCGTGGGGCCCCTGTGGTGGATATCATGCTTGTTGTGAGAAATTCGATGTGGTGCAAGGATTTGGACAGCTGGGGCTGAAGGAAGGTGGGAATGGAGAGTCTCATAAATCGAGTGATTTGATCCTAATTCATCTGTATTTCAAGGAGAGGTAAAAAGAGGAGTTGTTTCAACCTAATGCCTAGCTCAGTAAATTGGACTGGGCTAAACAGTGTCCTCTGAGGGCCTCTGTCCCATTTCTTCCAGTAATCTTTAAATGATCAAAGAGTCTACCAGCACTGCCAGTTGATGAGGTGCTTTAACCATCTAGGCAAGTCCTGCAAGAGCTTTACTGGGACAAGTGGTACGCTCCAGTCCACCAGGTTTGTTTCTGACATGTAGCACAAGCCCTGCTTGCAGAAAGCCTGTAGGTCCCATCTCTTTTGAGCTTTCCCTGTCTTGGTGCTTCTGAAGGGAGTCTGTTCATCACTTACTAGTTTTCTTCTGGCTTAGGATTCATTCTGCATAAGGACTGATAAAAGACTCTCCACAACAGAGTCCTATGCCTTCACTAATCCCAAATCTATCTGTTGACTCAGAGAAAGATCAACTGCACCTCAGGTGGCAGCCCTGAGGGACCTGCATCCCCTTCTGCCACAAAGGGCAGCAAAGGCTTTTATTAGCTGTGATCAGCACTCATCAGATGACTCACTACGCCATGGTTCTCCCTTACCATGTGATTTTTCTCACAGGAAGGAACAAGGACATGAACATTTTGAGGAAGCAGAAACAGCTGGAGACATTTTTAATAGGTAACTTCAGCATCTAGTGAGTACCTTTGGGGTAGCCAGCAATCATACACGTGATTGAGCTGCTTGTACAAAAGCCTGAACCAGTGTCAAATCTTTGCCAGGTCCTGTGCACAGTGCAGTGAGGATACAGAGTCTGCAAACCAAGGGAGACAATTCATGAGCTCCAGGTGTATCTTTGAAACTTGGTTTTCTCCTCAGTCTCTCTGAACCTTCAGGGAACTGTGTTGAGGCTCCTTGGATGGCATGATGTTTCTTTAACTGTGGTGAGAAACAATTGCTCTGGGGTTTAAAAAATCCCACAATGCTGGAATGAGGGGATACAGGTGGAAACAAGTGGGAGATAATTTAAAAGGGATAGTAGAAAGTGCTTTTTTACATAGCAGGGAATTTGCTGCCATGGGAAAGAGGGAGGCAGGTATAATAGTGCGTTCAAAGGAGTTAGAGAAGGTAGGGAAGGATTTGTGCTCTACCATGCCCAGTCAGTGGCTGTGGATGCTAGGAAGAGTGTGAGGTGAAGGAACTGCAAGTAGTGGCCAGGCATGTGTGCTCCCCCTGAAGACTGTCTTTTCCTGCAACTTCTGAGGCACTGTTAGCTGGAGGAGATGCATCATCCTGCTGACCCAACAGACAGTTTCCTATAGTCCTATGTTCTTGGTGTAGCTGCTGGGAGTTGTCTATGAAGTTGAATTTCCTCACTCTTTAGCAGTCTTTCGTCATCCCAACTGCTGCTGAAAATGAGTTTTGCACTGCTTTGCAAAGCAGTTCACTTTTCAGGCTTGGCTATGTTGACGTGTTTGTTCCAACTGGTCACTCTTGTCCTATGGCAGAATAATGTCATCCTCCCTTTCACAGGAGTAGTCCATGGCAAAGTCCTTTGTTATGGTGAACATCATCCCTCTGTGATGCAGGCACTGCTATGGACATAGTCCATGTATTTAGTCTACCATGGGAGCCACTGTAGGGCAGCTGTTTTGCATCCTACAGTTCCTTCTAAACTGTAGGAAAAGTTGATGAGCTCCAACCAAATGACCCATTCTAGTGACAAAGTGCATCTACTACACTCTGACTTTGCTGTCCTTGTATAGTTTTTCTCTCCCACTGTGTCTACATTCATGCTTTTGTTTGGAGCAAAAGACAAGTCTGGAAGTGAATCCAGTGGTCATATCCACTTAATGTGTGCTGGCTTGGATAGCAAAGCAGTTTAGGTGCATACTAGCTAGACACCTTTGGCACACTAAGCAAGATGGTCCTCTCCAGGGGTGTAGCAAATGTGCTCCTACCTAGACAGGGACATGGGGGACTGAACCAGTGATGGTTCCCTAGACTAACTTCCAGTCAAAAAACATGGACATCTTTGGTCCAAATGACTTTGAAGATTGAACTAAATCCAGGCTGATAGTAAACACATGAATGGTGTATATTGTACTTGTGGGGACCTCAGTTTGGATCTGCTCCTTTTATACTGAATGACTTGTTAATGTAAACAGACCCTCTCTCCCAGTTAATGGCCTTTGTTTCTATGCTGTATTCCTTTAAGATCAATAAAGTGTATTCACATTAATAACTTGATTTCACTAAGCCAAGTTCTGAAAATCTGGCTTTTATTCTTTTTAAAGAAGTTGGAGTTTAAAATCCTGAGAACTAAGATTATCATGACAATACTGAAGAAAAAAACATATGACTTGGACTCTGACCTCATGATGTAATGGTTTTATGATCAAATTAAATGTTTTCTCCCCAAAAAGATTCAAGTCTTCTGTGGTCAAGGGCAGGAAGCTGGAAAAACTCCAGCCTGTTAAAGAACATGTTCCCTGTGTCTCCTTGCACTCCGTGAGCCTTGTGTCTTCAGAAATGAGATTTTCATGAGGAGGAGGGGAAGCATGAGGTACAGGGAGGAGAAAGACCTAATCAATCTTAATCTCTGAAGTACTCATGCAGTAGGTGTTTAAGGCTGTAATTAAGCCCATTCTTACTCAGCGAAGCATTTCAGTGCATGATTTGGGTACTTTGTGGTCGAGGTGAATTAAGCACATGCTCAGGAATGCCAGGGGATCAAGGTCTCTAAGCTTGACTTTGCAAGTGTCCTATGTCTGTCTGTACAAACTGTCCCAGTGACTTCTGCTGCTTGATGCTGGAAGGACTCCCTGCTCTCCCTGAAAAGCCAGACCCTGTATTGTGAGACTGGATTCAAACTGTTAATCTGAATTTGGGAGAAGCAGTATCCTGAGTCTGTATTTTAAGCAGTAATAGAAGTGCTTTGAAAGGAAGAAATGCATTTGTTATTTATTGTATTTGAGGACACTGAGCTAAAACCCCTTGGGGATATATAAAAGTGAACATGCTTGTGCTCAGTATCAATACCAGGACTTTGAGAAGTCCTTGGAGTGATGCTCAGGAAGCAATAGAATGACCCTTTCTACCTGTGCTCCCTTCTCTTGGATGTCCAGATGGAGTTTGGAGAATGATGAAGGCAGAGAGGGCCAGGCACAGGCATCAATCCTGTAGGGCCTGGAGCACCACATGGTGCTCCTTGCTTGAATCAGCAAAACAGTGGGATCTGTGGGCTACCCAGAGCTGGAGAACAGAGCTAGGAAGCACAGCAAGGGTGACTTTTGCCTGGCTTCAAGAAAAGCTGCAGTTTGACAGAGCAAAAAGTAGAGGCAAGGGAAGAGTTAAAAATTTGTCTTGTTTTCTCAGACACATTATTTACAGTGAGTTGGTTTCCTTTTGGAAGGGCTCACTGTAAGAGGAGCCGTTCCCAGTGTTTCTGCAGGTTAGACTTATATCACATTACAGTTTTCTTTCCTGGACTCTTGACTGACATGATTTCCTGAAGTTCTTCTCTTGGGAAGGTGAATTCAGGAAAGAGTAGGAGTTTGCTAGAAAACCAGAACCTTCTAAAGTGAAATCATGAAGATGGCCTTTGCTTCCTAGACACGAGGTCAGTCCTCAATGCTGCATCGTGCTCTGTATCTTCCGGCAAAGGGCAAGGACTGGGAAAGGAGTGGGAGAGGAAATCCATCAGGATTGATAAGACAGAAGTCTGTAAATCCTGTTGGAGCAGCTTGCAAAGGCCATAGCACCAACCCCAGGAGCAGCACCTGACTGTGTCATGAGAGCAGCCATCTCACCTGGGTGTGAGGTCAAGGGCAATGTTGGTTATTGACCTGGATATCCTGATCTCTGGTATTGCCTAAGCCACCTTCATGCCTCCAGGCCACAGCAGACAGCATGTTCATCCTGCTAAGTGTTTCCTTTACTGCTTTTTTTCTTCTTCTTAATGAAATAAATTGTGGCTTGGCATTAAAGCACAAGCGCTGAGTGAAACTGATGTTCTGGCTTGTTTCTCCTGACAGACACCTCATGATAGTGTTTTCCTTGATGTTCAGTTGCTTGGAAGAAAGAAAAACTAATCCCTTCTCATCTGCAACATATCCATTTTTCACAGGTGTCTCCTGAGTGCCTTGTGTGGAACAGCACATTGAGGTAACACGCCACTCTCTTCAGCACTCTGTGGGACACCCCAAAGCAACCCTGTATCTCAAAATCCACAGTTACCCCAAGATATTTTTCTGACAGGGCTATTGGGACTGGGAGATTTGGATCTGATTCATCTCACTTGAAGCCCATCAGAGTGAAGATGATCCTGCAGGGAGAAGAGGAAGCCCACTCAAAAATGTTTATTATTACTGGTAAATGACAAGCTCCCTTTCCTTCTCCTCTTCTTCCCTGCCATGGAGATAGTGATCTCTGCTGTGGTCCCTGCTGCTTTCTTTTCCCTGTGTTGATCTGTGGTAAGCCTTGCTGCCCTTGAAGGATGGTGTTAGTCCTGACAGAAGCTTTTTATTGATGAATCATTGACTTCTGCAGATACCCACCACCCTGGGCAGGTTTCTTGGGCTTACGTACACGGTGACATAGGCATTCTGAGCTTTCCTCCCTTCCCTCTTCTTTGCCACCAAAGCAGGATTGTTTAACTTTTATCCTCTGTCCTGCTGACTCTCATCTGAAATCATCCAGCCATGGGGGTGTTCCTCATGACATGAGAGCACAGAATGTATGTATTTGAAAAAAGGGTAAGTGGAGAGCTGAGTTTTCTTTCTGTTCTGTTTCTCCCATTTATTAATTTCTCAAAACCAATGTCATGACATGGATGGGAAACACAGCAAAAGAAGTGCAAACAGTAAGTCACCATCACTGCTTTTGCATGAGGGAAGGAAACAAAAGGCCCTTTGTCTTGCCAAAGGATCCTCATTGATATTAATCTAAACCCCCAAATAGTTTACTGATCTACAATTAGTAGGGGTAGCAAAATGGACAAATGGGAGCTGTGAATCTGGGCAAAATGTAGCTGCTCCTTGTGCTAGAAACTGATTCCTCTGGCTACTCTGGTTCCTGTTGATTGATTCTGAGACCATTTTCTTGGTGGTCAGGGCTGCTTTCAGAAACCACTTCTGGTGCACTGATGAAAAGGCCAGTTTTGTGGGTAAACATCCTAATAAGCAGGCCTTGACAGATGGTTTGTTGCTCAAGCCCCACATAACCCTACATCTGGTGTCAGTGTCTCCCACAGATGTTTCCCAGGAGAGCTTCCCCACAGCATGCTCAGGAGCTCTCATCTTTCACAGCATGTCTGGCTTCATCCCAAGGAGGAGCTTCGGCGCTTGCTCGGCACATTGCAGGTATTTCTTTGGGAAAAACACAGCCTTCTGGAAACACTTTTCTCAGAGCACAGATAAAATTAGGCTCCCAGTGGAGCCTATTGGTGACTGGACAGGATAAGCAAAGGTGTCTGTGCACAGCAGCTGCTGCTGTTATCTCTTGGTCCACGAGCAGTATGAAATACCCAGTGTTAGATGAAGTAGAACAAGAAACCTCTCGTATCCTTTAAGTATCCTCTGGTGCCCTTTCTTTTGGTGTTGCCTCATCTCGACCTTTGCAAAGTCTGTCCCCCATACTTTCTAGCAAACCATAGGAATAAATATATTTTTGGCAGTGATTTTTCCAGATGAATGTCTTCCTTTCCCACCCATTTCCTTTGTAAGTCTGATGAACTGGTCTGAGCCCCAAGGTCAGCCCATGACACCTGTAGTCACTTGCTATATCAGATGTGTCATCCTCAGGTAGATCAAGTACTTCCATTAGAAGCTGATGGAAAAAATACTGAGATTTTACCTCATTCTCCTCCCCTGGGGAACTCACAGGGCTGTAAAATAGTTTGTATCATCTGCCTTCCAGACCAGGAAACTTAGATTTGACTGGTCTGTGTATCCCTAAGTGTTTCTGGAGGGCTGTACAGGATACAGGACACCCTGGCTGAAACAGGACTGATGTGCAGAGGCTGCAGTTGGGAGAGAAGTGGCTCCAGCTGTCCTGTGAGGGTGTCTTCTAGGAATGGCTTAAAAAAGGTGACTTTTCTTGGAAGAAGTTTTGATTTAATGAAAGTAGGATGTATTCCCTCTGAAATGGAGCAACACACAACCAGGTAGAAATCCTGCAAAAGGGAACAGTGCACCAGCTCACACTGTGGGTTCTCTCAAGAGGTGATCTGTGGAGCTCTGAGCTTCACCACTGGGTTTCACGGACTCACCATCTGTAGATGATCTTGTGTTAAACATCTGGGACACCCCATACTGAGAAGTGTGGGAGCAGTGAGATCCCCTCTTGTGAAGCAGCCTATCTGGCAGCAGGCTGCCCCAGGGCCCTGGAAACCTGAACGGTGGAGGAACCAGATGGGTGACCAGGCAGGAAACTCAGCAGGTTTCTGATGTTTGGAGCCCTGAGTGAGTTTCATGGGAACCTGGGCAAAATTGACTCACCTTGTTGAGATTTTGCTGAATTGGTGAATTCCTCTGAAATGCTGTTTTGCCTGAAACCTTCTGAGCAGGTGCAATATCTTCAGCTATCTTTTGAAGACAGAGACACCGTGTTCCCCTTGTGCCTTGCAGCATGGGTCTTCTGGGAGTCAAAGAAGCACACTCCTCTTTGCTGTTGAGCCCTCTGCCAGCACTCACACTCTTGAAGTGGTGTCGAGGAGGGAGGGTACAGGAACTTGGCAGTGATGAGTGGAGGATGCTGGCAGGTTATTCTGATCCTTAGAAAATCATTGTGCTCTCCTCATTACGCTACACCTCATCCACCTACTCTGTCTTGTCCTATAGACTATAAATTCTCCATCTTAAATTAATTTCCCAAGTTCTCTGTTTGTTTTCACACCCTCTAGCTGAGTTTCCTAGGTGCTACCCTAATATAAACAGTAATAAAGACTGCTCTGTCCTGCTGCAAACCACTTCTGAGGATGTTCTCTCTAATTCTCTTCCTTGTTGAGCGTTGTATCATTAAAAGGCATGAGGTGGTTAATTGGAGGCTTACAGCTTTTGTGACTGATGCAAACCAGTGTGTGTGTAATTGCTCGCTGCAAACGCTCAGGTGAATGCTTTAAAGGGAGAGGGGGAGGATGCAGATGGCCACGAGCAGAAGGTTCCCTACAAAAGGTCACAGGAAAAGGTTAGCGACAGGGTTGCCCCGAAGCTGGGAAAAAGAACCTAATACCTGGACAACTGGTGCAGAGCCTGACTAGACCCCAGCTTTGTTCCCTAAAAGGGGGCTGCTGCTTCGGCAGAGCCTCGTACATCAAAGCTCTCATAACAAAACACAGCAGAGATCCCTATCACCCAGCCTGTGGCACTGACGGGAAATGGATTGGTTGACAAGTCAGAAGCCCTTTCTGGGCAGATGGCTGGGTAGGAGTTACTGGCTGCTTGCAAAATCTCAGAAGGAGCCTTTAATCTGCGTGTGATACTGTATGTTTTAGCGAGCATCTAGATGTTTATCTTGGCTGCATTAGTCACCAGGAGAGTCTGCTCTCAACCTTTTCTCTTCTGCACCTTAGCTGCAGGCTTCTTCCCCCAGTTTTTGGAAAAGATGTGAAGCTGAATGCTGTAGGATTCATTGGGCATTTTTGTACAGGGAAATATATCAGGGATAGGTTTTCTTGGTAATAATCTGCAGAGCATATTTAGTGCTGTGACTTTGCATGTGCTGTGGTAGATTTTCAGAGCCTTGTCTGGGGGCCAGTGGTCCAAAAGTCTTATCATGCTTGTAAACGAGTAGTTCTGTCTTGAAGCCCATTAGAATAACAACTACAAAGCTGTGCTTCTCCTAACCTTATGTTAAATGCTTTGCAGTGCTGAAGGTAAACAGGATCAATCAATCATCCTCCCAGGGACTGTCTAATGGCAGTCCATGAATCAAGCATGGCTTTTGAGGCCATTTTTATCTGCCTTGTGGAGTAAAAGTTGACCAAACTGGGGTTTTGATCTGCATGCGCAGGCTGAAAAGTGCAAGGATGGGTCTGGCAGGGTGTGTTAATTAGGTGGAGTCAGTGTAAATATATCTGTTATGATGAGGTCTGCAAAGTGATGAGGCTTGAGGATGCAGGCTCTGGTCATCTCCACTCTCCTATAAAGCCAATATTGCCATAGTGCATTTTTTGGCTTGGCCAAACAATAGCTTGGTGCTGCTTTTACTTCCGTGCTTTTGTACCTATGGTGTATTGTTTGTCTGCTTTTGACTGTGCCAAAAGAGAGCTTAACTTAGTGGGGAAACCAAACTCCCAGCAATGCCTGAAGAATAGAGATGATTTAATAGTCTGAAGTTTTGCTAATCCAGACAGTAACATGAGCTCAGGGTGTTCATCTGAGGTCCCACTATAACTTTGCACATCAACCAGTGAGATTTAGAGCCTACCGGGTCATGGGCTGTGTATGCAATTAAAAAGCTCCTTTCCCCAAGGAGTTCACAATGCAGAGACAAAATATTATCCTCCCAATTAGTTTATTGCAGGAGACTGGGGCACAAAAGTTAGATTATCCGGGGGCAAGCTAAGACCATTCATGTGCCATTGAACTTGGAAAAGGCATTTTTCATGACATCTGGTTTCAATCAATTTGTCGTCAATTCAGAGTGCCAGACTCGTTTTCTGGGACCATTAAAGTACACAGCACTGACACGGGGTTGCAGCTGTAATCTAAACATGGGTATCCAAAGTCCTGCTACCTCTCTCTGGTGACTCTGTAGAGGAAGGGAATCTGTCACACAGGCTCTTCTGAATGCAGCTCCTTTTCCATTATGGAAAGCCTCAGGCTGGGTCATACCCTTCAGTCATGCCATACGCAGCCTGGTCATATGTGCGCTGCCTGGACATACCTCAGCAGGAGCCCAGTCTCTGTGCATCAGGGAGGAGATTCATGCCAAGCATCACGAAGCCTTTGCAAAGCCTCTCTCCTCCATGAAGCAGGCTCCTTCCCCAGCCTACCTCTGCATTTTCATTTCAGGGCTCCAACCACTGTCTTGTGCAAGCAGCCCATTGTGGCTGTGATCCTGCCAATACGGGCCCGCGCTGAGAGGAGCCGTGTCCATTCAAACGTGTGCAGCCACAGCTCATGCTTTTACAGCATATATTTGGTGAAGCAATGCCTTTATCTGCAACACTAAGGCTTTATCTAATATCTTTTCAGTCTAAAGCTTTTTTTGAAACGCAGATTAAGTAATAACAACGTAAGATAATTGAGTGCATTTTTTCACGGTGACACAATGATACTTATCTATGGCTACTGAAAAGCAAGGATAATATACTATGTGAGTGCTGCATTATCTTGCTTCTGAAACAGACCAAGTTTGGCATTAGGGCTTAAGTAATTGAAATACGGCTCCTTGTACCAAAGCCTGTTTGTTTATAATAAAGCCTAATATGTCTTTCTAATGGACGTTGCAATGTCAGAAGCACTGACATGACTGCTGACTCTTTGTGACCTGTGAGGTTGGTAGTGTATTGAGTGTGGAGATCATCCCGTGGAAGAACTACATCTGATGTGTCTCCTGTTCTGTGAGAGCAAACCCCATCTTCTCTTGACACGAGACTTGACCTTGGGGATCAGTGTTTGTAACGTGTGTTCATTTTTCAGATGTCAGCTGAGATCCAGTTCTGAGCATGCTCTGCTTGGCTTCACCATCACTTACGTGAGTAATTAGTTATAACATCATTGTGAGCAGACCTTACAAACCCACTGAGTGATTTTATTTGCATAGGAGGCCTGTTGGAATAAAATGTCAGTTTGGCACAGCAAAGCAAGCTGGACTCCCTTTGAATCCTACCAAGTGAAGAGGAAAACGTTAAATAACCCCCCATTCCAAACCCTCAGACACACAGGTCACTTCCATAACAAAACAGCCTGTGCATCTTCCAGAAAAGCTGGAGAATCAACAGGAAAGCATTTAGATTTAAATTGACTTACTTACAAAGTGTTATTTTAGTCCCTCTTGCATTTGTTCAGGCAGAACAAGATGGTGTGTCTCTGGATAATTTTCCACCTGCCTGTTTTGAATATCAGATGGAAGCATTTAGCTGGTGAACTGGAATGATGCCAAATGTTGCAGGAGCCTTTTCTCCTGAGTTCTGCTGTTTTTGTAACTACTTAAAATTATCCAAGCATGGTCCCGGCTGGCACAGGGTAAATGCTGAGCAACACAACATGAGTTGACTCTTCATATGTCAACACAATTCCATCGTTAATGTCAAGGACCAAGCTACTAGGGTTTATTTAACTGTAATTCACAGGTTCTCAAAGGGCCAGAAGGTTATTTAATACTGTATGAACCTGCAGAATGACACTGGCCCATTGGCAAAGTCATCTCAGAAACTGAAAAAAAAAATCATTTTCTTGCTGGATTTTTGTGCAGTGTACCTCAGTGTGTATGACAACCCTACTGCTGAACATGACTGAAAGCTTCTTATTCTCTTAAGCATCCTCTAATAGGGTGGAAATGGAGGTTAATTCAGGCAGGTAATGTGGTTCTTTGAAGTTACTGAACCTATTAGGTGTTTAGCTCTGTGGGTATATATATATATATATTTGCACATTGGATAGCTGGAATAATGATGTTAGGACTCTTTCTCGGCTCACCTTATTTGTCCCTTATGCTGTTTGATTGTTGTTAATCCTGGGGAAGGAGGTAATGGTGCTGGAAACTGCTTTCCCTAGTGGAAGATGAGAATGGGCAGCCCCATTCTCACATGTGGTTGGTATCTCTATAATGCAAAAATTTGTTAGTTTAAAGCTTCTCTCTAAATGGGTGACAACTCTTCTCTGATAAGCTGTGGCTGCCCTGCATGTGAGACCTCAGACACCAAATAAACAGTGCTGGCATCAGATAATTGTGTTTAGAATGCTGTGGCCTTAGAAGTACCCTATCTTTTGAAATGCAATGTTTTTTTCATGTGTTGTTTACATCTTCCTGCAGTGACTTTGTGTCATCTCGTAGTTCTTCAGTGTCTACGAAAGCTTAAACCACTGATCCTAGAAAGCATTTACAGGATTTGGTTTCTTCTTCTAGGGCTTTTGGGGAATGATTTAGCCACAATTCTCCCTCCTGCTCCTAAAAAGTCTGCTGAAGTGCTGGTGGGCAAAACAGAGCTTGCAATCATTAGAGATGTAGCATCTCTGGAAAAGGCTTCACTTGATAGTGTGGTCCAAGGGTGAATGTTGTGGTTAATGACATAGCATTGGGAAATGACACAGATGTTTGTGCTCAGAGTGTAAAGCCTTGGGTCTGCTGGTCTCAAAGCATTATGGAGATTTCTGCTTATTCCTTTTCAAGTGCAAGGTGCAAACTGCCATCGAAAAGATCAGGATGTTCTACAACTTGAGGGATGACCTGTTATTTGGGCTGGAAACCTCTAATGCTTAGGAAGCTGTGAGCAAACAAGACTGAAGCTGGGTGTGTGAAATCACAGAGTACATCAAATGTACAAGAGACAGCACCAAAAAGCAGAGAGTTTTGAAACTGTTTATCTAAGTTTCTTTCATGGCCCCTCTTATCACAGCATCGCAGCATCTCCCAGATGGCAATATGTTTTGTCTCCTTGCCAACACCCTCACAGGGTTCCTATCCCTATTTTACAGTTAGGAGACCCAAGTGCAGATGCTGAGTGATATGCCCAGTGGCACTTGGGGTTTATGTGGCAGATCAAGGAATGAAGCTCAACTTTCCCATGCCCCAGGCTAATTCCTTAACCCCGTGGGATCCTCCTGGAAATAAGCTAAATGGTTTAGCAAAACACAGCAGCATGTGGAAATAATGCTCAAATGCAGTATAGGGGGGCCATCCTGGATGGTAAAATTTTAGGTATTGGCAATGAAGTCTTGGTCTTTTGGAGTGAGTTGATGCTGCTCAGTGGACAGCTGAAGTTGGCTTTGAAACGAGCAGAATAGAGTTTATTAGTGTGGATACAGCATGGTGCTGGCCAGGCTGGGCCACTTCAGGGTCTGAAATGAGCATCTCTGCCTGACTATTGGTGTGTGGCTCTTGATGTGCATGCAGAGCAACTGGGATTTTGGGCTGTCTCATCATTTTGGCCAGAGCTGCCTTTCCTTGGCTGCTGGCAGGTCAATGGATTCTCCAGTACTGTTTGTCCTTGTGAAGGCCCCATCCCACAAAGTTGTTCTGCAAAAGGTCTCTTCCAGGATGCATCTGGAAGTTCCAGATTTTGAGCTGCCAGTTGCCCATGAGTTAATCTGAGGTCTTACTCCATTATTATCCCACTTCCACCTCTTGATCCCTGTTTTTTTCCCAATTTTACAGCTGCACAACACCTTCATCCTAACAAAATGTTTGAAAATCACTAAATGTTGGTGTAGGGGAATGGATAATACAGGGAGTGAGTGAATATTTAGTGGGTACAAGTTAGTACCTAATAACTACCTGCTTAATCCATTGATAAAGTTTAAACTATCCAAAATTGCAGCACCCAATAAATGCCACTAAATAGTACCATGCCCATAACTTAATTGCAATAATCCATCAGGGAACGTGTTTCAAAATGTCAACATTTCTCAGCAGATAGCTGGAAAACTAGTTCTAAGCATGAGTGTTGGGACAATCCAGTGTTTCAGACACTACTGGGTGTGTTAGATGCTGATTCTGATTGGTGACTGGACTTTCTTGCTCTGCACTTTACTGGTGTCCAAAGCCCCTTTCAAAATGCCAGAGTAATAATGTATAAATGGGCAGCCAGCCTCAGCCTGAAGCCTACAGCTTTGGTTAGAAGTATGAGTGACGTTGCAGGATGAAAGGAAGGTGAAGATGAGCACAGGAGGCAGCAATCTCTGTTGGTGCCTGCCTACTCCTCACTACTGTTCACAGTGGTTTTGCTGAACAGGCAAACTGGTCTGCTGTCAGTTGGGCATGCTGTCAGCTCCTCAAAAACCTTGGTTTCCAAGCCCTTGCTCTCCTATGCATGCTCAGCAAGTCTCCAGTATGAGCAAAGAAAAAAAAATCTTTCATTGTCACTGTAAGGCAAGCGGCGCATCACCAAGTCCTCATCTAAGAAGATCCTTGATGAGTGTCTCATTTGCATGTCTAACAAAGCCTTGGGTAATCACCAAGAGGATGCTGGACTCAGTTAAAAGACTTGGACGATAGCACTAGGTATTTGGAAAGAGGCATCTGTGTAGGGTGATTCCTTGATCCACCTCAGATTTGAGTTTGGGCAGTCATCTTGCAAAAGGATGTTGCAGCAGCTTCACAACATATCTGGAAATTCCAGATTTTTGTGGAAGGCACTGGCTTGGGAGCCAGGACGTCTAGGACACCCTACAGCTTGTTTTCTCAAGCACTCTTCTGCAGCAAAAACAGTATCAGGAATACAAGGTCTTCCCCAGGCAGAAGCAGAAGGGAGGAATAACTGAGGGCTGCTCACACAACAGAGCTCACGGAGAGAGATCCTGAGTTCAGATCTGGCTGGTTACTGCAATTTTTTTATGACATTATGCAAAGTCCTTTGAAGATTTCCTCTTGGCAGGGCCTGCCACATCATCATGGAAGTAAAGCAGGGAACAGTCTAAATCTTGTTAGGGATTGTGAAGCAGCTGAAACACTGGCTGCAAAATTATCCTATTGGCTGTATGGTAAGTGGTGCAGCAGAGGACTTGAACTGACTGACTCTGGCCTTGAGATGCAAAGGAAAATAAGCAAAGAAGGTGGGTTAAAGTGTCTGGAGAATGGGGAGATGAGCAAAGTGCAGTTTTTATACAGAAAGGCCCCTTTCCCTGAAATTCCACAAATCTTATTTCCACCTGAAACACAATCATCTCTGTTTCTTCCCAGCCCTCTTTTTCTTTTTTTTTTTTTCTTTTTTTTTTTTTTTATCTCATGAGTCACAGGTGTGGTTTTACTTTTACCTGTGTTGCTGGTGGTGCATGATATTATCTCAGTGTGACTGCCCACACCAGGGTCTGGTCATGCTCTGACTGTGGAGGTGACAGAGCTGTAGCCAGAAAACTCTCTGGGCTTAATTTCCTGAAAGTCCCTCTCACTTTGATGTGTCACATCCTCCAGGATGATCACTGGATCCCAGGACAGAAGTCCTTAGATTTACAGAGCCATGTTTCACACCTCACACCATGTAATTCCCCACAGTATGTTCATTGTGCTTACCTTTCCTGATAAAATACCTTCCCAATTTCTCTGTCCCTGCTTGTTCTCTTTCTGATTAATGAGCTCTGAAGAAAGTCGATGGGAGTAATCCCTTGGGTGCCTGAAAATATTGCACCATGCCTCTTTTTAATTTTGATTTACATCTCTGCAGAACAGGTAGCATTCAGAAACTGCAACGTGCCTTATTCAGCATCCCAGCCCTTTAAAGTGAAATTGAAGGACTGAAACGTTTTGGGCGACTCTTCATTTGTAAACAACACAGCTTGTGTTTTCTTTCTGCCATCCACTAAAATATTAACTAAAATATTAACATTTTCTGTAGCAGGACCTCCCTCTGCAAGTTTTCCAGACAATTATCATGTTGTGCTAAGAGTCCTTACTTTGCTGTTTGTGCTGAGCCATTCTTCTCCTTGCAGACTAAAAAAGCCTTCCATGGAGCAGAGAGATGATGACTGTGCTGGGAATCTCCCATTTTCTCAGATAAACTCCCGTTCTTTCATCACTTCACAGGGAGATTTCAGAGGGATTACTCTGACTCGAGCTATGCCCTCCCAGCATCCTCTGGGGAATCCTCTATTTCCATTATGGGTAAAACTGGCCATTTCTAGGGGGAATAATTTGAAGCAGGCATTGAATCCTCCTCCTTCCTGAAGCAGCTTTAATAAATAGCAGGGTACAAATACAAATTGCTCAGCGCTTGTTGAAAGACCACTGAACAAATGCCTTTAAAAAGCCAAGCCTGCTCTATGGGCTTTGGTTGCACTGTAGCTCCTGGTGGTCCCATTGTGTGGGGTTGTGAGTTTAGCCGAGAGCTAACGTGGTTTCATTATGAGCCAGCTTGCCTGGGAGACACTTCAAAATCATTAAAGCTGACAATTTACCCTGCTGATTGCCCTAGCTGAGCAGCCCACACGTGCTTAGTGTCGCTGGCCCAACGAAAGGCAGCTGTACTGCACAGCACAGGCACCTCTCCCTCTCCCACAGTCCCCAAGCAGGAATGGATTTCCTTATTTAATTTTTTTTCCCCCATGTAGTCCATGTTTTCTCTCTTCCCAAAGCACATAGCTCAGAGGGAAATTGCCATAGCCCTGGCAGTTTGGGACCATTACAATTATTGTCGTGCAATTGTAGAACATTCTGTTCTTTTAGTAATCAAACCGTAGGTTGCTTTTTGCTACTGTTGCCTGAGACTAATCATAGGTCGTCGTTTCAATGGTACAAATTTGGTTCTGGGTTGGTGCCTCATCCTGAGCTATTGCTGATTCTGTGGATTTGCTGCATGTACACCACAGGGGTGTAATAGATGGCCCTTTGTGGCAGTGCTCTGTTGTGCCAGGTGCTCTGCTTTTAACAAGAGTGGGGTTTTTTTTCTTGTTTTTGTTTTTATTTTTTAGAAGAAGAATTACTAAATTAGCTCATAACCTGTAATTAGTATTAATTCCTTTGAATGCTCTTGAGTGAGTTATAGCTGATTACTGTTGTCTGACCCTAGTTAAGTCCATGACTAGAAAACGCTTTGTGTGACTTTGTGTGTACTGCTGAAAGGAATGCAGCTTTCCCCTAATTACATACTGGTAATACAAGAGGAGACATTTCTAGTTCTGCTTCTGAAAGTATTTCCTTTGAGCAGTGATGAGCCAGTGATAGCAGTAACCTCTGAAACCGTTTTGAAAAGGAGGAGCTAATACAGTTTCATCACTCGAAGCCTTGCATAGATTGTAGCATCAATTGAGCCATCAGTAAGTCACTGGGGATAATATCTTTAAACTACTCTGTATTTTAATAAGATTAAATTGATTCAGGTCTTTGCCAGCCTTTTGAAAGCCAGCACTCTATGGTGGTCAGTAGCTCAGCTGTCTCTGCATCAGGAAGCAAAGAACTGAAGATTTGTGTGTTTAAACAGAAGACTCTCCCCCCATCATTTTTACGTGCAGTGTACTGCCTTAGATGTATACAAAAATTACCTCTGTATAAGCAAGTCACATTTCCTAGTCAGCTGTGCCTATCTGATTTTTCTACAGCCTTTGTTCTCAGGTCTTTAATTTTATTTAGATCTCCTGTCAGGAGCATGAAGACATTTCTTCCTGTAGGTGCTGTGAATACAATGAATTCCTTACAGAAGGGAGTTCAATTGTCAATACCATTTATTACGGTATTAGTTAAGGAGCTGTGAATAAATCAAAAGGATTAACATTATCTCTCGGGTAGAATAGAGGAATGGAACATTATATTGCTCATGTATCATTGATGAACAATATTTTTCCAACCTTTCATGTGTAGAAATGAAAATGGGTTTCCCTGAAGTGGATTCTTTCCTTTGAGTTTGAACTGGTAACACAATTTTTACCATTTAATCTTTAAAGAACTGTGTTTACATCACCATTATATTTTCTTACAGGTAAATATTAATTTATTAAAATGTATTTGGGCTGCTGCATCAATGCACTTAACACTTTTTGAGCTGAGCGTTTCATTCATGGATTATTCTCTCCAAATTAATCAGACAAAAGGAAAATAATATATGTGAATTTACTGCTGTTCTTGAGCTGTGGTATAAAGATAATCCTCTGTTAGCTCTGGGCAAAAGGTGTTTGTGCTGGACATTACTGAGCCCCAGCTGACCTGTGGCAGCAGCTACTCTTCAGCAGCAGCATCACTGCATGTACAGAGCTACAATGCAGCCAGTGGTGAATTTATTATTATACCATAACCCCCCTGGTTTAGCCCATCAAAGAGGTGAGGAGATGACCTGATTGTGGTTTTGGAGTAGCTGTGTATGGACAGAATTTCTAATAGGTGATGCTGTATTCTAGCAGAAAAGGTTACAATGGAAACAAGAGTCAGCTTAATTAGAGCTGGAGGACTTGGAGCAAGGAAGGCAGCTAACCTTGGAAGAGTGATTCAAGGGCAGGTTGGAGTTTCCATCTTCTAAGTCTTTATGTTGAGTCTGCATATTTCCCTGAGGATGGGTCATAGCTCAGTCAGGAGTTATGGGCCTGAGGCAGAAACTGTGTTATGTGTTGTGCAGAAGGTCAGGTGAGACAGTTGTTAAGGTGTCCCAGGGTCCTTAATGTCTATGGATTCCAGTGAGAGTTATTGCAAATTCACCATAGCTGGGCTTGAACAAGGTGCAAACTTTAATTGCCAAATAGTGCATGTCTGAGATACCTTATAAATGAAAAAGTGAGATAGTACTGTTGCCCTGTGGGTCATTTAGAATGTGGCATATGATGCCAAAGCTTTATTTTCTAGTCTGTATCAGCATGGCTTTCAGCTTAAGCAATGGTGGGACTCACAAGATTCTGGTTCTGTCACAGGCTTTCTATTTGATCTGGGCTAAGCTTTTCACCTTTGCTTCACCTGTGTGTTTATTTTCCCAGTATCCAACATGAAGCACTTAGGTGTGTTGCAGCAGATAACTAAGTGTATAGAGCACAGCTCAAACCATTTCCAACTTTTGCATCTCCAAAGCTTCTGTAAGGCAGTTAAAGTCTCCAGAAATGTATTTTCAGTCCTTCTGGTTTTGAGCAGCACAGAAACTGGGCAGTTTTTATTTAATCTGGCTTTAATTTGCTTAATCCCTACGGTACAATTCAGTGATACTTCAGTCCCTAAAAGAGTGACATGAATGGCACACGAAATGAGCTTATTTCTTTAAACTGCCATTTAAAAATAACTTGTTGTTAGGACCGTGTCCAAAAAACACAGGATTTAAAAATAACTCTCTGCTAATGAGAGCAGATTGGCAGTAGCAGTGCCATAGGTTAGATTTTGTGCGTGTGTGTCTCTGTGTGCGTGCGCCCTCTCCAGTAACCAGCTTTCTGAGCTGGCAGCAGAGACATGGTGCCCTTGGTCCTACGTTGTTTTTCTTTATGTCTTGGAAACTCCAAGGTCTCTAGAGTCATCTTTGAAAGCTGCCTCAATAATGGCCTTGAAAACCTGCACCCCAGCAAAATCTCCCAAGGAGGGGCTCTGCTGTACCAAGCATATGTTACATCCATGAAGAAGGCTCTTCTCTGTCTGAATGGGTCCTGCTGTGCGTGGAAATATGAAAGATGCCCTCAAAAGCCAACCTTTCAGGTTACAGTACAGATGGAGTGAGGCTGAAAATGAATTTCAGCTTTCAAGTGACTTTATGCTGTCTGCTTGATTGACTTGCCTGTTTTAAGGCTGTAAATTGGGGGATTGCGTGTAATGCATTCATGCCATCCTTGTCTGGAATGAAGCAGGAATGTAATTTATGGGGATATTCTCCTCTCAGCCTTTGAGGAATTAGCTTCAATTAACTCTGTTGGGAATTGCATGTGTTGGGTGTCAGAAAGCCATCAAGTTTTCTTTAGAAATGCTGGCTGCTGTATGTGCCTCATTCTTCGGCTGTCTGAGGGGCTTTAGCAATGGATAAGGATTCAAAGCTTGGGAAATGCAGATCTGGGTGACCAAGTTTCACAGGGTTAATGCCACGCACAGCTGATGGACAGGATTGTAGCTGAATGCATTGCAGATTGTTATGATTTATTGTCCTCCTGCACGGGTGAGAGAGAGTTTGGGGAGAGTGCAGTAGCTTGTGAACCCAGAGAGCTGAAAGAGCAAATGCACTGGAAGACACGGGCTATTAAATAAGATCTCTCTGGATAAATCTTTCTGACACTCATAAGAATTAGGAAGGACATCGATTTCTGGTGGAGTGTGGCCAGTGCTTCTGGATCTGAGATCTTTAGGCTGTGGTCTGTGTGCCTGTGCTATTGCCCAATTTGAAACCAGCCCTAGAGTAAATAGGGTGATAGACCCTGAGAGTGGGGTCCCAGCAGTTTGTGGTGCTTGTGTGCTGTGGCAGGGTCCATTGTGGTGGTGTATCACTCCCAGGTCTTGATCAGCCTTGGAAGGCTTTGCCCTGGGCAACTGGAGTGAGGTGGCTGCTAAGTCAGACTTTTAGGACAAGGAAAAATGAATGGCTTTGGAGAAAGAAGCCTTCTGAAAGAAGTACACTCAACCTCCTTGCTGCTTGCAAGATGAGAGCATGCCAGAGAGCATTTCCCCTCATCAGGTGCTCAAGACTAAGACAGGAGAAAGTCACTGTTAGACTAAGCTAGAGAGCCAGCATCTCTCACCTGTGCTTGTCATCCTCCCCAAGATGGAAAGGACACATGGCCTGCCAGACTTCATTAGGCTGCTGTATAAACTACAGCACAAGAGAGCCATGAGGTTCAAACAGCCTGAGCAATGGTCCCTGGACCTCGATTTGCCAGCAATGGCTCCATAATTCCCCTGTTAAGCATCATTTTCAGTATGAGAAGAGTGGAGGGTGCTTATTTTCACCATGAGCATAAATTCTTCAGCAATCTATTAATTTCTGTGCTAGTGGAGACAGAATCAGGCAAAGATATTTGGTGCTTCTTGAAAGCCAAAAATCCCTCCTCTGCCCCCATGCCCTTGATTATCACTTCATTATCTAGCACTCACTGGTCAGATCAGACACTGAAGTCACTTAGTGGTGTGTGCTGGCAAAATGTTTCCCAGCGACGCATTTAAATCTAAATGGCTAATTCTCTATCCCCAGCTTATCCCAAAGATTAAAAGACCAACCAAGCTAGTTCTGAGCAAATCCAAAGCAGGAATCCTAATCAGTTCTGTCGCTAAAAGTGCATTAGTGTGGCACGAGAGAGAACGTGGCTTTCTTCCAGCAGCTACAACAATCACAGCTCATTTGGGCGGGGAATTTTTCAGCTGCTGTGTATTGACACAAAGGAGCACTTAGCTTGATAATGCCTCCTGGCTGCTGCCACAATCTGAATATTAAGAACAAATTAAGGTGTAAGATTAAACTCTGGAAGTTGTTACCTGTTCACAGTGAGGTAGCAGTCGCTTCTTTAGCTTTTCCTCACCAAAATATTGGCTGTCAGTACTTAGGAGTTGAAAAATAAAAATTAAGCCCCTACCTTACTCAGGAAACAATTAGGATCTCAAGTCTCCTGTAATATTTCTACTACAGAATTTCTAATCTGCAATTAAATCTGTCATGGGCTGTAGTATGACTGACAGCAGTCCCCATGAACTCTAGCTTGTCAGGGTGGTTTACTCAGGCAGGCAGTTCAAAGTGGCACGGACACAGCAGCTCACAGAAATTGAAAGCAGCTCACAGAAATGGAAAGCCAGCTCAAAGTTTGTCACAGCCACAAAAATCCTGAGGCTGGTGAGGCTGATGGTGCTGTGAGTCGTGGGTATTATTGTGACTTGGGTCTCTAGTGCCCGGGCTGGGCAGCCTCCAGGGTGGCCAGCATTGCAACTGGGGTGGCCAGTGTTGGACACTGTGACTGTGGTCACACTGCTGATGAAACATAAAGTCTGTGCTGTTATGGGGAATGGGAAAGGAGGCAGCACTTGACCTAGTTCCCCAAAGGGCAAGCTGCAGTGAGGCTGAGTTAGAAGTGAGCAAACTCTGCCTACATGTGCCCTTAACACCAGTATAGACAGCCATAATTGCAGGGGGATATGTGCTGGGATGGAAGAGGTGTCTCCTGGGTTACAAATGGTGCTGGTGGTAAATCTGGAAGAACATGGTACCTTCATAAATTATTTCAGTGCAGAAGCAGTGTAGTCAAACCTGCAGTCACTGTGGAACTGGGAGGAACAGAGAGAAATGAGAAACAAAGGAGACCAAGGATTTCTTTGAAAATACTTAAGCTGAATAACATGGTTAAAAATAGCCTTCTCTTTAAGGAGATGAGGAAATTGTAAAAACCATGGAGAAATTTGGGTCATACAAAGGTGAATTCTAAGAGATGGCAGCAAAACTTCTGGGTGGTGGGCTGGGTTGTATGTGCAGGTGTCAATGCTGTGGAGAACATGAGCTGCAAATCCTCCTTTGCTGAGCTTTTCTGATTCCAACCAGAGGGTCCATGTCCCCTTCTTGGCACTCGCCCATGGAGACCCAGTGATGAGTGGCAGGAATTCAGAGAATAGCCCCAGCAATGTGCTGGAGCTGGAGAGACTGATTTATGTGGCGATGCTGACAGTGAGCTATGTGCATAGCTTAGCTAAGCACCAGTCTCGACACAGGATGAGGAGTAGGAGAAAGATTAGGCCAGAGCCTGCAGTCATTTGAAAGCCTGAAGTGCTGGTGAGGAAGAAAGGATATTTTAGGTGGTGAGAGATGTAACAAAGAAAACAATAGTGTGGTTAAAAAAAAGTGTGATGAGGACATCTATTAAGGTATTAAATAGCTTTCTAAAGGGAATGAGTGGAGGAGCATAATGTGAAATTAGATACTACATTTCATGTGTACTGTCAGGAATTGTCCTGTGATGAGGATGGAAAGAAATGAAGAAGTTTCCTCCCCTCTGCTTTGAAGGAGCTCCTTGTGCTGTCCTGTTCTGTGCAGCGCTACCAGAGGATTTCTTGCTCTTAGCAGCTCGCTGATAACACTGAGTGAAAAAAAAAAACAAAAATTCCTTCCAAAAATATTGAAGTGACTTGGAAAGAGATCTGCTCTAGGTGAGCCACACAACCATAGTACTTCAGTTACGTGTGACCTTGGCTGAGCTGGAGCCCTCATGACTTTAGCCTCCCCAGGGAGGACAGAGCTTGACAAAATGCACTTTATTCCCCAATTCCTTTTGGAAACATTATCATTTTGCTCAGTAACAAGCAAGAGTCACTGCAGACGCTACCAGCCACACAGTAGCTCAGCGTTTGCTCACAGAGATACAGATTTGCTGAGGCTACTGGGAATGAGCAACTCGATTGGGAAATGCAGGAAATATATTCGTGTGTGGCTGGGCAGCAGTTTAGCAAATCTTGCCAAAATCTCTCTGGCTGCCTGAGATTTTCCTCTGTATTTTCTGTCCTTTCATCTTCATTAACCTTTTATAACTCTGTCTGATCGCTGCAGCATTCCCACCATTTCCTACCGAAATGTCACTCTAATAGCTTTGTTATGGGCAGCCAATATCGACGTTGGCCATTGCAGGGTTGTTAACATCTAAGAGAGTGATTGAGATGGGATGGAGCTGTCTGCGAGCGATGCTGGCTGTCGGGACTGCCACTGAAGTTGCAAGGAATGCATGTTAGAAAGGAGTGGGAGCACGTTAACAGCAATCACCATAGGAAATGTGCCTCGGTGGGTCTCTCAGATCCCTGATAATGTTGTGAGAAATTCAACAGCTTCTGGAACTCATCGAACTGCTGCGTAAGTTGCCAGCTTTGCTCTTTTGCAACCGATTGTGGGGCCAAGTTTAAAACAAGAACAACAACAACAAAATAAAACAAACCCTCAGAAATGTTCCTGTTTAAAAAGATGCTTGTCAGCTGCTTCAGCCTTTGTGAGCCTGGGTGTGGCTTTTTTGGGGAATAACTCAGAAATTTCCATTGTCTAGCAGCTAGCTAGGGCATTAAATTGTCACAGATCACATCTTTTTCATCACACGTGCACAAATCTGGAAGATTAATTATACTCCCTTTTGTAAAACGCAGTATCCCAAGTGATTAGGGAAGAAATGAATCAAGAATATGAATTTAAGTACCTAAAAGCAACGCAGCCATAGCTTGACTTGAAAGAAAACAGCTGCCAAGAAAAACAGTAAGGGAAAAATGTGGAGCAGCGTCTCCGAGGCTGGGGGAGGGAAGAGGACTCGGGATGCTCCCAGAAGAGTGCTTAGACTGACCTGAGGCTCTGACACCTTCAGATGGGATTTCATCAGCTCTGAGCTGGGTGAAACTCCTGTGGAGTTTCTCTAAAGGACAGGCAGTCTAAGTGGTGGGGTTTGCAGTAGATCTTATTTTCCCCTTTCAGTTAGGACAAGAAATTCTCACATGTTGGTGATTGCAGCTTTACAGCCTAGACTCAATGAATCTGTGCTGGTGTTAAAGGGAAAAGAGGGTATCAGTGTGCTACGTCTAGGAATTTATGCAGCATACCTTGGCTTCTGCTATGCCTGCTATGCAACTTCTTACATCCTTTTGTTCTTCCCTTGCATTTTAAGGGCTCTACGAGAGGAGATGCAGTG
This sequence comes from Corythornis vintsioides, assembly GCA_025447755.1. NCBI lineage: Eukaryota > Metazoa > Chordata > Aves > Coraciiformes > Alcedinidae > Corythornis > Corythornis vintsioides. The sequence continues at coordinate 25,008 of JAOEGS010007190.1, forward strand.
AGGTATGGGAACATGAGCCCAGGGCAGCAGCAGCTGTGGTGACCTCCAGCAAAGGATCTGCATCCACATGGGTGGAAACTGGGCTTTGCTTGGTAGAGGTGAGTCATGTTGCAAGGTGCTGTTGTATGCAGAGGCCATGCTCCACATTCGAGTGGGAGCACTGAGGACCATAAAAAAGGCCATATTCACAACAGTGATATCTTCAGCCTGGTGCTGGAGCATGTGGTTTTGGACCAGAATGTTCTCAGTCTGTTTTTAAAACTATGTCTCTCTTTCTGACCTCCTGCAGAGAAAATCTTACCCAGTCTTACAAATGTGTGCCAGCCCAGAGGCGGGAATGGGATGCTGGGGCTGTTAGCAGCAGATAAGTCATGCTACAAAATATCTCTGGGGTCTACTAGTGCCTGGCCCTCAGTGCTCAGTGCCTCTGCTGAGACCTGCCCTATTTTTTGCTGCCATCAGTTCGCCAACAAATGAGGCATATCATCCACTCCTCCCAGCACTGTCACCAGCTCTGTTTTTCGTGCATTATGGTCAACCACTGGCTCTTTGTTTTTTTCCTGAACAAACTGCCACTGTTTGTCTAGAAAAGAGATGTAAACGTAGCAGAGCTCGAGTGGGAGACGTAACTGTCTCCAGATGTGCTCTGTGAGCAGTTTGGGAATGAGCTGTTCCCTGGGTCTACCAGGGACAGGAAAGTGCCTGGGTTTATACTCTAGTGAGGGACAGGAAAAGCTTTGAAGGTTGAAAAGGAGAGTGTCAGGAAGCAGTTGCCCAGGAAGACTGGAGTTTTGGCCAAGGGATATTTTTCGCACTGGGATGGGCAATAAACTGCAATTTGACCCTGCCTTGGGGGATGAGCTAGGAGACCACTCGAGGTCCCTTATGGCCCCATTTGCTGTGTTGTATTTATTTGTTTTTTCTTTATGTGGTATTTAAAGGCTCTTTTTTGAGGGCTTGTGAGTATCTGTTTCAGTGCACACACATGTGAGTGAGGGGCAGGGAGTTCACAGTGTGACTGGACATATATATCAGAGGGCTTATCAGTAACTGTGTGTAGATAAGGAAGTTATAAAGCTCTCAGTTTAGGGAAAGGTTTCAAATTTGTCTCCATGAAAAGCAACAAGTGGGGACAAGGACCTGTGGAAGTCCCACACTCCCTTTTCTCCCCTCTCCCATCGTCATTTTCCCAGGGCTTATCTCACCCTGGTTCTAGAACTGGTGGGACTCTGAGAGCTGATATAACTCAGGAGGATGGGAGAACAGCAATACAGCAATGTCCCAGGCACTAATCCTGAGTTAATGAGCTGAGGTGGCTTGGGGAAGAGTCTGGTGAGCATCAAACCTGGAGGAGGGAGGGCTGGGGTGGGCAGCTGGAACCTGAGGGAGATATGGGAGGCTCTCCTTGGCAAAACTCAGCAGCAAAAAAGGCTTGCCCAAGACCACAGAAACCTGTGACATGACTGAGCTTTTACCTAGGTATTTTTTCTCTCAGAGCTGCCTTTTAGGAGGAGGTAATGCCAGAAAATGGTGTTGTCTGTCTGTTGTCTTTGGCTGTTCCTACCCCAGAAGGTCTATCACAGTTATTCTGTGCAGGTATTTGGACAGTTTGTGTGAGCAACCCTGCTGGGCTGTGCTCCTGCGTGAGGCTGCCCAGCTTGTCCCAGCAGAACCTCCTGCCAGCTCTGTGTAGAGGTACTGGCAGAGCTCTTGCAAAGCACTTTGGGATGGAAATCACAATCTATAATTGTAACATATCAGCCTTCTTAAACACAGAGAACAAAAAAAAAAAGAAAAGAAAGGAATCTTTTTCTTCCTCCTGGGAGGAGCTCTTATCTGATTCCTGAAGATCATTTTAGTGTCTGTGCTATTTTTGTAGCTGGAAGTGCAGTCTGCAAAAGAACAGAGCCATGCTGAGAACCTCCGAGAAATTCATTACGAAAGTAGGAGGCCAAAAGTTGAGCAGGGACGTGGAAAGCAAACAACCACATGCTTTGCAGCCTCTGAATTTGATCTCCCTCTCTGAAGTCCCACCAGCCGTATGGCTCCTGAGCTGGGAGACAGCTGGGCTGGAGCAAACAGCCTTGACACAGAGGTCTGCTAGGCAAGATAAAGTTACTTGAGCATCTTCACCCCATCACTGTCTAACGTGTCACGTTTGGAATCCACTGTTGATTTCTAGGGCTTGGGATCTTCATGGTCACTAACCTGTAGATCAGAATTAGCTCCTGGCCTTTTGGGAAGTTATGGTGTTGAGCTGCAGAGTTCAACTTTTCACCACTTTGATGCTCCTGCTCTCCAGCTTGGACATTCATATGCAGCTGCCCTCTGCTCCCCTGAACCATCAGAGGGAAACAACCCAGAGCAATGGATCCCTCTTTACTGCTTTTCCAAAACTGGGGGGTGCTGTGATAAATGCAGGGTACTGGGCTGTTTCACTCCTGCTCACTCAGAAATAAAAAGGGGGAGAGCTGCCAACTTGCTTTTAATCACAGCCTGAGAATCATGTGTTTGAAAATCTTACAGGAGGTTTTTTGTTTCTTTTTTTTTAATTCCCTTTTTTTCCCCTTTCTTTTAATTTTTTTTTTTTTTTTTTTTTTGGTAATGCACAATCCAAAAGCACTGATCTCTTGACGTATGGCTGCTGACAGGTGCCCATCTGGTCCCCCGGGAAGCCCATCTTTCGTGCCTCTCCTCCTCTAGCGTGTGAGATGGGGTGAAGCAGCTTCAGGCTGGTGCCTGTGCTCATGGCACAGCAGAACGGGGCACGGGATGCAAGATTGCAGCTCTCCACAGACGGTTGTCATGCAACCCAAGTCTGCTCAGCCTTCCCAGTGTGGGAAACATCGCTGACTGCATTGCCCATGTACTCAGGGAAAGGGGAGAAGGAAAAGGAACAAAGGAAAGCAGGGGAATGCTGCACCCTGGTCGTTGTTGGGAAGGGAAGACCCATCTGCTGGAGAGGTTAAATTTTGATAGCGTTTCTATAAAGCCAGGAAAAGTTTGACCTCTGCCTGTTCTCCTAACTGAAGTCGGGAGATTATGACAAAGACTGTGTAGGCGTGTTCCCAGAATTTAGTTTCCAAAAGATGGAAATGTCATCTTCCCCAACCTTGGGGGGTTTTACAGCAGCGGGAGCTGGAGCGCTGCTCTCTTTGGTGGGCAGCCCCAAAGCCCCCGGCTCCAGCACCCTGCTTTGCTCCTGTGGCTCCGCAGCCTCCTCGCTGCACTGCCCGTGGCAGGGTAGGAATTGCTGTGATTATGGCAGCGTGGAAGTCTGGGCACAAGGCAAGCCTTGCTGCATCCTGCTTTCCTGCTGAAACTGATTTATGGCAGTGTGGGGGTCACGGAGAAGCCAAAGAGTGCACACACACTCTCCCTCCCTCTTTCTCTCTGTGTATATATAAATATATTCGAATGCTGCTACTGCTGGCTTCTGAAAGTATTAATATTTGTTTAGCCCGGGATTCATCTCATCCGAAATTTGCCGGAGGTGCCTGACTCTGAAGCACAGACATCCTCGGGCTCCCTCTGTTGTCGATGGAGCGAAGCACCTGCAGAAGGTGAGGCAGCTCTCAGGTGAGCAGGTCGGTTCATTTGCTTCTGGCTTATTCTGTTCCAGTAAAGCACATGGAGGCAGCTGGGAAAGGTCTTGGACCTACATGTCATGTGTGTCCAAGAGCTTTGGCCAGACCCTGCTGTGCCAGGTGCTGCACAGACATGGAGAAGGGATGTGGCCCTGCCTGAGAGAGCTTGTGATGCAGTGGTGCATCTATCCAGACAGGTGCAAAACCAGGAGCATCAGGTCGGGTTAGGGTATAAGCAGAGGAGCTCATGCTTGTCTGGACCAGCTGGAGAAGACAGGTCCTGAAAGCACCTGGCCCATACTCCCCTTTGTCTGATGCTTCACAGTAAAGAAGAATGGGGAGAAGGACAGTGAGATGCCTTTGCAGAAGATGGGCCCATCTTGCAGCCACTCAGGGAGAGGAGCTGGCATCTCAAGAGCAAGGAGAAATGAAACAGCGAGGAGAGATGAGAGATAGGGCAGGGCACACCTTGAGATGAAAGGCGTGTGATTTGTGTTTGAGGAGTAGTGACGTTCCTTGGAGAGGGGAGGATTAATTTCTTCATTAACTTGGTGCCTGAACGAGTTTATCTTGAAGCACTGAACAAGTGTCATTAATGTTTCCTTTGAGCAAACAAGGCTCTTTGATAATGTCTACCCTCTGTTGACCTTTATTTTAATTTTGAATGCTACTAATTAACACCGATCATTCATTCAAACACTAAACTGGTTGTTCCTGCTAAATGCAAAGCAAATGCTTTGTGGTCAGGAGCAAAATGGGGGCAGGTTTCTGTAGGGAACCTCCAAGGTTGTGGGACACCAGAGACTGCTGTTTTCAAACACAGGATTTCCTCTTTAGTTCTTGGTGAGTAGCTGGGAATAACACGTCCTTTAGGAGAGGGAGCTCTCAGCAGATGGCCCATGGGGACAGTGACAGGACTCAGGGCCATCTAAATTGTTTTTAAGTTTTCTTCTGAAGTGTCTGGGTTTCAGTTCTCTTGGTAAGTGCATTTGGGCACTGCTGAAAAGCACAAATTTGCTCTGCTACCACCCCCCTCCCCATCATTACTTAGAATGCTCACCAAGTGTGGGCTGCCTCTTGTCAAGAGGAATGATCCTCCATTCTCAGAGCAAAGTAGGAAAGTTCATCTGTCCTCTTCACCAGTCTCAGCCTGCTCTCTGAAGGAAACCTGCCAAATTCAGACTTGAGCTTGGAGGTTGCCTTCAATCCATCCAAAATACAGGTGGAGGACAGGGAAGGGTCTGTTGATGTCAGAGGGTCTTTGTGGCCAGAAGATCTAGGCTGTGTTCTGGGGAGAAGAAAGGTATTTTTATCAAGACCAGAGATGAGGGTTTCCTTCTTCTGCACAAGTTGTACCCTGAGGTTTTATCAGTTTGAGATCTAAAGGAGAGTGAGATCTCTTAATGTGAAAAGGGTTCCTGGTACATCTGTAATGGGGCTGCTGGAGGTATGAAGGAAGAACTGGACATTTGCCCACATTTCATACACAGGCTTAGGAAACAAAACAGGATTCTGGGCTCCAGCTTGAACCCCTCCCTGTTTCACATGAGTAACCACTGTGGCTAGACAGACTGTGGCTAGGAGATAGAGGCTGGGGATCTGGAGGTCAAATTCTTCTTTTGGGTGTAGCAGTGCAATCCTTTGGTGTATCATACTGGTGGGTCAGTTGGTGGTATCTGCAGACAAGGCTGAATTCCCAGTGTAAGCCTCTCATGGGTCTGGAAGCAACTCTACTAGGGCTTTAGCTTCTCCTCTGAGGAATGGGGCTACCAGATTTCCCTGCAGAGTCCTATATCCTACCACTAAAGTGCTTTTTCTCTCACATCTCAAGATCTGCGTGGGCTCACCCCAGCTCTCCACATATGCCCACAACTTTCTCCCCAAATGCTTCCAATTTTACCAGCTTTGGCTTATTTCCTGGAAAGAAGCAAGAAATGCAACTGAAAACTTATCAGCACTGGCAGCACTATTGAATGGCAGGACGCATCTATTTTGGTCTAATAACAAAGGCAGTATCCAGCAGTCTGCCATCATTGTGGTCCCATAGTATTTCTAGCACAAGCAAGGGAAGATAAAACATCCACTGCCAGTGAATGCTGAGCCTGTAACAGCTTCTAGATATATAGATATGTTTTTATATATTTATAGCCAGCAGATATAAATATGACTTCTTAGTTTACACACACCAACAGCTTGGTGCAGCTAAACAAAACCCTTTTTTTATTTTTTTTTTATTTTCCTAGCCCTTTTGAGAGTTTTTAGCACCCATGGAGCAGTCCACGTTGCACGTCTCCAGTGTGCCTTTTGCCACCTCAGCCTTTAAGTCCTGTGAGTCTGGTTTTAAGCAGCGTGGTAAAGCAGAAGAGTTGAAACATTTCATTCAAGAGCTGCACCACATCAGAGGGCAGGGCATGAATCGCTTGCGTTCCTTTATCTGACGGTGTGTTTGTGTAAAAGGAGCAACATGCAGTGAAGAACTTGCTGTTGCAGGGAATTTGTGTTTACATAAATTTCCAGCCCACAGATTCCTTTTTTTTTTTTTTTTTTTTTTTTCTGCCTCTGCCATTCCCTGCATGTAAAATCCTCACTGGGAGCTATTTAAAAAACATCAGCATTTAAATAGTTTACAAACTGAAGCAGGGAAGTGGGAGGAAATGCCTGACTGCAAAGGATTCAGTGTTTAGGGAGCTGGTCTTAACCTCTGCAAGAGAATTTCCATAAGTGTTTTGTTTTTGTTTTTTATTGCAGAGAGGAATATGTATGTTAAATGTCCACAAAAATATCCATGCCTAAGGACACCTACACCGTATTATCTCTACTCTGGCAAGAATTAATCAATTTATTATGAATCAAGAAAATGCTGCAAGCCTTTTAAGTGTATGAGGGATCTGAAACAGAGAAGGTCCCAGATCTTCAATGGACTCATCTCTCTACTTGCCCTCATTTCCATCACATAGCCCACCTATCCTTTCTACCTCATTCCCACTAAATGCACGAGTGGCAGAGCTTGTTTCATGTTGGCAGCAGGAGGCCAGTGATAATGTGCATCATGGGCATTGAAGTCTCCTCTGTCTCTGCTGTCCCTAAACACCTGACAATTGCTCCCACTGTTAATCCCTTCCTCATCTGTGCTACCACCACGGTCAGAAGCTGTGTGCATAGGTTGTGGCTACAAATGCTCCTGGTGAGTACCATGGTCTGGTATCAATGGGACTTGTATGAAGGGGCAATGGCAGGAACACAGAGCCCCCAGTGTGGTTGCACCCCTGAATCAAAGGCAAACCCCTTGCTTCCCAAATGATCACAAACCACCACTTAACAACACTTTCCCTCCTAACGAACACAAGAGCACTAAGAAGCTTCCAGTCCTCTAGCTTGGAGGCTTCATGGGTGAAGCTGACAGTCTACAACAGGTACTTTGGAAAATCCCCTTTGATGGAGCAACCTCTCTTCCCCACAACTTCCTTGGGTGTCCCCTCCAGTGGGGAGCCTCTGCTCCTTCATTACCGATGTAAGACAATGACAGCCCCATGCCCCTTTTCTGCTGGTGTCCCTCATAATCTTTTGGAGGATAGATAGTCCTGCAATGAGAAATTCCCTTCCCAAGCCTTATGCCAGGCTTAGGCTAATTCTGGGAAAACCCTTTGGCTCACACGTCACTAAGTGCTGGCCTGGAGCCTTTGTTTGCAGGATACTGAATACATCCGGCTCTGCCTGCGTGGGTTTCGATTATGGTGCTGATAGTTTATCATCAGATACTTAACCTGACCTTAGATTAGCATGTGGTTAGCTAATTAGCCCCAGGTTACCCCCTTCACTGGGGCTGCTGCAGGGAATAACATCTTCTGCATGCAGACATCATTAAAACAAGCTCGTGTGTGTTGCAAGGTGCAATAGCTGGGTTGCACTAACAGGCTATACCTATTCTTAACATGACAGTGATGCTTGAGGCTCCAGCTGGGATTGGCATCCTTGGTGCCATGCAGATATCTGGGAAAAAAAAAATATTTGAGGTGATGTAAGCAGTAGGTAGTTTTGTGAAGGGTTTGTGGTGTGAGCATCTGTGAACTGATTGCTGCCCTACAGAGGTGTGGCTTGAGGGTTTTCTGTGTCGGGAAGGGGCTTACTCAAATGCCAATGGATGCTGAAGTTGGCAGCAAGATGGAGTCTTTGCTCCCATTGCAGGAGCCCAGACTCTCCCCAATGGGCTGGGAAGGAGGGAGAAAGAAGAGGTGCAAAGGAGACTTGCTCTGCTGGGAAGAGTTCTGTTTGGTGGTGGGGCTTGTTAGGCAGAATAGCTTTGTCAGTGCATCCCAAGCTTCACCCTTTTTGAGTCTGGGCTGCAGGTCTGAAAGGGAATCAGACAGAAGGAATCATCAGGGAGCCCTCTCATTGGTGATGCAAAGGAGGTGGGGACAAGTGCAGGAGCAGTGAGGAGAAACAGAGACTCAGTGAAAAAAAGTGAAGCCAGGTTATTCCTGTGGATAGTTTTGAGGCACTTATTAGCATGAGGATCCAACCAGAGACATGCCTCAGCAGATGCTTTCCACTGTGCTCTCCAGCCTCTCTGCTGGCTGCAGTTGCCTTTGCAATATCTCCTGCAAGCTGTAGAGAAGAGAATCTGTTTCATCCCAAGCAACAGGTGATTCATCTCTCAACCAGGCTTCTTGCGTGTCTCCCAGACACCCCACCAGGAGTGTGGATTCAGCAAGAGAGCAGGGGTCAGCCCAACCTCCTCCAAAGCCAAGTCAACCCTCAGGTCGCTGCATCCAGCTGGGAACACGAGAAGTGTTGCAACAGCCTGAGAGCAATTAGGGGTGAGGATGCCAAGGAATGTGCTCAACACTGGATTGTTCTATGCTGGAGCAGGGGAGGCGTTTATAAAAAAAACCAGCTTGGGCAAGAGCCCTTTGCTGGAAACAGGAGGAGAAGGAAGCCTTGGAATATCAAAGAATATATCAAAGAATGTATTTTCTGTTTGCTTTGCAAAATGAGAAAAAATCGCCCAACTTTCTCCCACAGTGTTTCCACAGCTACACAGATATAAACACACAAATACCAAGGTTACTTCTGGTAGATTTCTTTAGTGCTCAGAGCAGGCTCTTTCCAGAGTCACAGCATTGCTAGGGAAGGCTCGTTCCAGCAGCAGTGCTCTGAACACTGCTGTTTATTGAGGCAAGGCTTTTATTTTGCGACGAGCTGTACTGAGCTGGAAAACATGGGGGCTTGTGATTTCGGGGACTAATCCGCTCGCTCAGCCTGTGGTGGGGAAAGCAGATATTCTGGGTGATTTTAATGGCTGGAGCAGCTGGCTCGTAAATAACCCATGTAGAACTGAGTCTAATTTTTCCCTGAACAGGATGCTCCTGCAGATGTGACAATTAATCACAGAAATCAGCGTCTCTGTACAAACATTTGCAGATAGATTGAAATGATGGGTTCTTGCTCTTTTCAAGGGGTCAAATCAGAAATTCAGTCTGGAAGCTTAACACTTAGTCAATAATTCCCCAGAAATGGAGGATGCTGAAAGAGAGAAATGACAATGTGGGAAAGGTCTCCTGGACTTCCAGTCCAAAGGTCGCAGCTGGGATTTATTGGAAATATCTATGCAGTTGCCATGACATTTATTGTGCCTATAAAAGGTCTTCCAGGTGATGCTCTTTGGCATTAGAAGTATTAAGTACAAAGGGAAGCAGATTAATTGGATTTCTATGAAAGAGAAAACACAAAAGGACCCAGGCTGATAAGGAATTGTAGTATTTCCATGAAGAGGTTGCCAGCTGAGCATCTCAAAACTCAGACCATGAATACCCCTTATGCACTGCTGCCTGAGCACCGGGTTTCCAATCTGCTGTAGCCAGGTAGACTGAGAGGAAGAAAATGCTGCAGTAGTGGCTGTTTTTCTCTGCATATCTCCATGAAAACTCTCTCATAGGGGGATAATGGACTCTCCCAGGCTGCATAGGAGGCCTGAGGCTGAGCATGAGCAAGCAGGAATGCTACACAGCTGGTTCAAGGGGGTGGCTCTAGGGACAGATTCATACCTCTATGTGTTCACCACTGTAATGAACTGGTCAGTGCTGCTGGACCATGTGTTGCTTGGCAGACAGCAACCCAGGTCAATGCCACCTGGATAGATGCTGTCTGCTCAGTGTTTTCATGTCCTGGACCACCAGACCTGTCTGCTCAAGCTGTGCTGCTCCAGTCTTTGACCTTGCACAGACTCGTGCCTTGGGCTCTGCACTGAGCCCAGGGATCTTCTGAGACACTTCCAGTATCAGGTTTGCATGGAACTGTTGATACCAGAGTGGTTTGGAGTGGAACCAGCTGTAGGGTGTCTTGTTTTGCTCTCTGGTTTCTGATCCTTCTCCTGAGTGTCTTGAGGCTGTGTGGCTTTCAGGTGTGGGCTGCTTTGGCATGGTGGTCTGGCTATCAACAGGGACTGGTGATAGCGGGGAGGAAAGCAGTGCAGGGATATCATTGCTGTGAGAGATATCCTGGCATCTGCGCAAAATGTTACTACTTTTATCTGTGATTCTCTTCTCTAAACCATTCTGTGTGATCATAAAGCAGATTCTGGAGTCCAGACTTTGCTGATTAGAGGATGCTGCAGGTGCAGGACATGAGGCAGTAAAGATGCCACCCTTGGTCTTAGCATTGATCCTGAAGTATTCTGGCTGGGGAAGAGGCTGCTTTGCCTTAGGTGAGTTGTTTGCAATTTTTGCTGCAGTATCCTCCTCTGTCAAACACTAGCCTGGCTGGGGAGCAGCACTGCCTGTAAAGAAGCTGGAAGAAGGCTTGGACCACTGTTTCAGAGATTCCCTATCCTGCCACCCACTGTGGTCTGTCAGTTTAATTTTGTCAGGCACTGATTGCTCCCTCCAGGACTGATCATATCGCTCCACCATGTGTCACCCAGGCAGGTTAGGATTTATTATCATGCTGATCTCTCCAAGAAGCTGTATTTTATGAGCCTGAGTCAGGGGAAGGGAGGAGAAAGGGAGGAGAAATTTCTCTTCTCCCTAGTTGAGAGCCCACCCACAGAAGCCCGCAGCAAGGCAGGGGTAGGGGAACTGGATCTCACGCTGAAGACACTTTTCAGCTGGGTGCCCATCCCCAGAGCTAGCGTGGGAATCTGGGGAGAGGAACCTTGTGCCTGAGGTGCCAGCATTGTCCTGAACCTCTGGGCTACATTTGCACCCTCATCCGCCATCAGATCCTGCTTGTGGAGGGAGTAGGTGTGCAGGCCTTGTAGGCGCCTATTGAGGTTTCAGATGTGGGATTTTTGTCCTGGCTGTGGAGTTCTGAGAAGCAGAAGCCCTGTGGTTAATGGCACAAGAAACAGGGATTCCCCTTATCATTCACACTGTGTTATGCCCCCCCTGCTGCTCTGGGATGCAGCAGATGAAGTAATGTGGACCCAGATAACCCTGGGTATAAAAACAGGGTAATGTCTGTGAATTAGCATCTGGAGTGAAAAGAGTGGCAAATAATCCCTATACAATTTTTTTTTTTTTCCTTTACACGCCAGTGTTTTTCTTTAGAAGCCAAATAATCATGTCCATGCTTGGGATTTTCCATCCTGCTGAGAGCTATCAGTTTTGATTAGCATATTAAATGCCTACTGAAATTAAAATTGCCATCAGTTCAAAGATGACCTGAATGATGAGATAAGATACAAACCTGCTAGAGCAAAAGCATCTTTGTGGATGAAATAAGATGGAGAAGAAAGGTTTTGTTTTTCTCCCAAGAGCACATGCACAACTCTGCTCATATTTCTTGTTTCTTCTCTCTGCTGTTGTTTATGTTTCTGTGGTGACCCTCATATCACTTGGCTGCCACCAGACTCATGATGGTCATTTTCATAGCCATGAACTGAATGTGGACATGTGACAAATACTTCATGGTGAAGCCGCCCTCCCTTGACCTTCCACCTGACTTAAAGGAAAGAAGTGCAAGACATGAAATATCTCATTACCAGAGCGAAGGTAAATCCCTGTTGTTCTGAGACGACCCTTGCAAACAACCTTCCAAGCTCCCATGTGAGGACCAGATTCCCCACCATTGACAGAGACATGGGAGGCCCTTTTGTGGCTTCTCGAGAGGTGAGAACGTCAAGAAGGGAAAAATACATCCGATCGCTCCAGTACATGTTGGCCAGGTAGGGCCCAGGGGTGGTGTTGCTGAGCTGGCAGTGAGCATCAGGTCATGTCACTGCTTGCTCTTTGCTGGCTTCAGTTTTAACTTGTTCAATCCCCATGGCCTCAAGCAAGATGAGAGGGTTTTGTGGGTGCAGCGGGTGCCAGAGCTGCACCACCTCTGCCCAGCCCCAGCGAGGCCGCTCTGCTTCTCCATGATTGCCACTGTTCAATTTCTTTAGCTCTGCATTTCCAGTTTGAACGTCTTCAGCCCAAACATGCAGCCATGTGATGTCATTCTGCCTTTTCTGGTTGGGAGAGGCTCCAGTACTGGAAAATGTATCATCTTGGAACACTTCTGGGCCTCACTGGCACCTTTGTACTTTGTGTTGCACTAGCTGAACGGATTGACTTTCTAACCTCTCACTCAATATCAGCTTTCCTGCTTTGTTAGAGCTTTTCCCTGAAGCATTTGCAGCTTTTCAACTTTCTTTTTGAAGTGAGAACCCCAGGCATGGGTATGTTTTTCCAGTAGTAAATGGTGAATGGGCTGTTCTCTCTGTTGGCACCCCACACATATACACATCTCAGGACCCCAATTGCTGTCTGGACTTCAACAAGAAAGTCTCAAGGAAGAAGAGCCCAGCTGAAACCTTGGTGTATTGATGAATGGTTGGTTGAATATGAGCCAGCAGTGTGCCCAGATGGCCAAGAAGGCCAATGGCATCCTAGCCTGTATCAGAAATCGTGTGACCAGCAGGATTAGGGAAGTGATCCTGCCCCTGTACTTGGCAGTGGTGAGGCCCCACCTCGCATACTGTGTTCAGTTTTGGGCCCCTCAATACAGAAAGGACATTGAGGTGCTGGAGCAGGTCCAAAGCAGGGCAACAAGGCTGGTGAAGGGTTTGGAAAACATACCCCACAAGGAGCAAATGAGGAAGCTGAGGCTGTCTGGAGAAGAGGAGGCTGAGGGGAGACCTTATTGTTCTCTACAAATACCTGAAAGGAGGTTGTATCGAGAATGGGGTTGGTCTCTTCTCACTGGTGACAGGACAAAGGGAAATGGCCTCAAATTGCACCTGGGAAGTTTTAGGTTGGGTATCAGGAAAAACTTATTTACAGAAAAGGTTGTTAAACACTGGAACAGACTCCCCAGTGAAGTGTTTGAGTCACCATCCCTGAATGTGTTTAAAAATCATTTGAATGTGGTGCTCGGGGACATGGTTTAGTGGTGGGTTGTTAGATGGGTTGTTAGTAGGGTTAGGGTGAGGTTGGTCTGAATGATCCTGAAGGTCTTTTCCAACCTGAACAATTCTGTGATTCTGTGGCATTTTTGTGTCCAACGATGCCATGGTAGGTTCAGCAATGCTGTATTACATGGCTGACCCTGAAGCTGTCTTGGCTTATGGGCAGTGGTATAGACTGAGTTGTGTCTGAGACTTGATTAATGAGAACATACACTACAGGAAAACGGCTTCAGCATTTGCAAGAAGACAGACAGCCTCAGGCATTTTGTGGCTTTTGACAGCTGGGAGCCATGAATGTCTGTTGTCTTTTTTTTTTTGGTTTTTTTTAAAAAAAAAAAAACCCAACTCTTTAGAATGAACACATTCAGCAAATGGAAAATCAAAAAAAAAGAAAGGAAAGGAAAACATTAATCCCAGTTGGGGTGAGAAAAATCAAGTCTATCAGTGAGATTGTCTCAGTGGCTAAAAGGCAGCTTCCTGGGTTTTGATGTTGGTGGGTTCATTCTCTGCATTCCTTCATCCTTTCTTTAGATAGCTGTTTAAATTTTATTTTATTTTTTTTTTTTTTTTTTTGGAGGGGGGAGCTCTTCATTCAGGAAAGACACTTGAGCTATGCTGCAAATGGAGAATTTGCAGCCAAATGCCCTTGTGAGCACAGTTCATTGACTGGGTGCTTGCAGTGAGTGCTGGACACCAGTGAACGCTGTAAGGTTGGTAGGACTGAGATCCCCCTTTTTGATCCAGAGGAACCACTGTGGGACAAATCAGGAATTTGGGAGTAGTGACCCAGATTCACTGTGCAGGATGGGAAGGATGACTTCTGTTTGAAAGGATGGGGTCTGTGGTATTTACCCCTCAGCATCATTGCTACTGGTTGCCCACATAGCCAGACAGATGCTGCTGTACTGGTTGCACCATGTTGCTGGTCTTTGTGATCAGGAGTGCAAGAAAAACAATTTATGGGATGAAAATATAGTACTAAAGAATATGATGCATAGTGCATGGTGAATGCATTGTGCAGGTTGGAGCTGGCCAACAGATAGTGTATTTGGCATGTCTGCTTTAAAATTAATCATCTGAGTGATTGGGGATGCTTTCCTGAGTTTGGGACATAAAATGTAACTTCAGGGAAGGTTTTGTTAATCCAACAAATAAATCTGTTGCAGACGTATGAGTGTTTTCTGTTGTTTTTCATGGAGCTCTTTATAGCTTTCATATGAGACACTCCCAGCTTCCTCCAGAAATTTCACTTGCAGTGAGTTCATCTTTTGGTCAGCATTGAAAATTCATGAAGCATATCAAGATGTTCAGGGCCCCAGATACAAAAGCCAAGAAGGACTAGTGATACTTACTGGCGATTACCTTTGTTTCCTTTCCATAGGAAAGGATTGATTTCTGTGTTAAAAGGAGTGCCTTTCTTACCAAGCAGGCAGCATGATGGATGATCATATTAATAATATAGGATTTCTTCTCTAAGATGTGGGAATGGGCTAGAGACTCACCTCCTCCTCCTCTTCCCTTACAAAAGGGGAAATAGAGGCTAATTTATAAAGATAGACTGCAGTGTGTGATGGCTGGCAGAACACGACCGATTGCTCTGTGCATGGATATTATATTATTAAGTCTCAATAATGGGTCCCCAAGGTCCCTTATGTCCCAGCCTGGGGACACGTCCCTCCACTGCTGTAATTTGCTGTGCCTCCCACAGCCACTGCTTCTGCTGGCAGCTGGCCATCCCTCCTCAAGGTCTTTTTAGTGTCTGACATTGACTTTCAGGACCAGATTCTGTTTTCTCCAAGGTCTGTGGGACATGCGTGTGGGTCTGAGGAGAGCGATCCCTTGACCCAGAGAGCACTTATGGCAGCAAAGCCTTTGCCAGCTTCTCTAACATTATGCAAGAAAACTGGGGCCAGAAGCTTTGCACAATGAGTGGGAGGCAGAGGAGAGCTGAGAGGGCTGGGAGTGGGAGGCTGAGACTGTAATTTTCTTCCTCTCATCTGCCTTGCTTGTAAATAGGCATTTCCAGCACGTGGGAGTGGTCTGCATGTAGGATCCATCAGCTGTATGCTGGTTCCCCCAGGAGTGGGTTCAAAGTAAAGGCAATGCTTCATCAGAAAGCTAATTGAGGAACTGAGTCTGAAGTCTGTTTGCAGAACAACCTGTTTTCTCCATCCTATTTGATTTCGGTTTGGTTTGCCTGGAAAACTGAGACCTGTGCATCTGCTGGCCAGTTATGTTCTCTTCCCTGTGGCACCACAGAACTCACTGCAAATTATTGAGATGATGCTTACGGCTGCCCTTTCTTGTTATCCTTTGATTGCTTGTACTTAATATTTCTAATAACTTCTGTCATGTTTCCTCCATTTGTAGCCTTGCATTTCACTGACTAAAGCCAATGTGGTTTAAAGGAAAATTATTATTTTTTTTTTCCATTCTGGGAGGGAGATTTTGCTGCTTATTTATCAATATGATGGCTTGCAGTGTTCTGGCAAGCTGGAGAAAGGAGATAAGAATGAAAGAAATGCTACATTTCATGACCCAGTGGCTTATGCTCTGTGTGCTTCACTGTGGACATTTAACAAAAGCAAGAGAAGGTCTTCTATGCCCCTTAAAATATCCACATCTTTAATGTAAATGAATCAGAACCATTTTTTTCATGGCTGGGTTATGTGACTCCAGAGTCAGAGGGGATAACAGTGGCTATATTGTATGGATGGATGAAAAGAGAGAGCCCTGATGCTGGAGCAGGCGCTTAGTACAGTGAGATAGAAGAAGATGGCTAACTAGCCACATGAGGTTTATTTCTCTGTTACATTTGCTTTCTTTTCTGAATGCCCCTGAAATGAGAGGTGACGTGCAGGTCAGTAGGGTGCTGAGCCCAGGCTTGGGGGCTGGATCTGTTCTCACCATTACTGCTATGTTGCCAGGTGATTTTAGGTAGATCTTTTCCCTCTTTGTTTCCATCTTGGCTTTTTTGCCCAGCCATACCATATGTGTTTTGGGGCAGGGAACATCTTTCTTCTGTGAGTGGTTAGCACCTTGGCCTCTCTCCTCTCTCCTCTCTCCTCTCTCCTCTCTCCTCTCCCTCTGCCTCACCCTCTCCCTCTCCCTCTTCCTTCTCCTCTTCTCCACTGTTGCTCCTGGGTGGAGGTGACACTTGCAGAACTTCTGCCCCAGCCATGGCCAGGCCCTTTTGTCTGGCCAGGGAGATGCCCCAGTGAATGGAAACACAGTAATAAAAATATTAAATTCAGACAGATATTCTTGGAAAAGCATGTGGTGAACCCCACCAGTTCAGACAAGGTGGTTGCTCCTTTCTTTGTGTCCCATACCACACCCTAAAGGGCTGCTGATCTCTTGCGGGTCCCTGCGTGGCTTTCTGTGCTTTCAGGAGCTTGCTACGTCGCTTAAGAAGAGCAAAGCATTTCTGCTCAAGGTCATGCTTTCAGTGCAACAGCAGGAGAAGCTGTGTAAATGAAAGGTTTGCATAAAAAGTGGGAAAGGTAGAGCCAGCCTGGAAAGGGCATTTTTTTTTTTTTTTTTTTTTCCCCGGGGCAGCTCACTTTCATTTCATAAAGGAGATTTGTCCGTGTCTGTGGTGGTGAGTGTGGCAGGGCCAAATCCATGGGACAACTGGGGCCAGCTCTTTCTGCCAGTGATAGGTACGAGGCTCTGAAGTACACTGATGGCATTACAGAGCTGCGTGTGAATTTTCATTAAGCCCTCCATGGATTTCATGCTATTTGTGCGTGGCTGAGATGCACATGCAGCCCTCCAGCATACTGATGAGCCTGTGACATTAGTATTCAGCGCCAAAAGCCGGAGCTGTTAGACGAGGAATAATGGTGTGAAGGGGAGAACTGATAAATGATGAGGCTGTATTAGAATATTGGCAGCTCTGACCCAGCTCTCTCGCAAAAGAGATTTGCCAAGCACCAATTTAGAGCCTTAGCACCATAAATAAGTGCCCTTGGAGGATACGTGTGTTTTGGGTGCTGGATTTATCACCGGGGAATTTGCAGAGAGGGAAACACATGATTGACAAGGGGCTCAAAAAATCATCAAGTCACAGGCTCCTCTGTCTGTCCGCACGCACATGGTTTGTATTAGCAGGGCACGCAACCGCCTGCTGCTACTCAGCATAATACTTGGCACAAAGTTAGCTTAAAATTAGGCTCAGGTTTAGGTGCTTTTGTTGAACTGGGCCCTAACTACATGATCACATGTAGCACTTTGGGCTAAGAGTGCAAGGGGGCTGCTGGCAGCTTGATGCGTTCCAGATGTTTCAACCGAAGGTGAAATTGCTCCTTTACCCTCTGAATTTGGGTTAACCCGCTGGGATTGGGGTTGCCAAGGTGTTTGATACAGGGGCAGGTGCAGCATAGAGACTGAAGGTTACTGTGCAGGAGTGCCCTGCAGCTGTGGGAGCCACAAACAGAATTCATGGGGAAATTAATCTAAATAGGTGAGGGACTTTGCTCTGGTTTGTTGTGTTTAACCTTTGCTGCAGTCAGTGGTTTATCTAGACCTGTGGATAAACACAATAAAATCCCAGAGGCTAAACTAATGTGATGGTTTTTGTCTAGTTTTCAAACAGAGCTGATTTATAGCTGGCACAAAAATATGAGTGAGTGGTGGTTATGCTTTTTAAAAATAAAAACATTTGCAATGAATGGAGCTCATGACTTAGGGAACATTTTCTGAGTACTTTTTTTGAGAACAATAGTGAGGAGCAGCTTCTGTTTTTATGATTAGCTGAAAACGGTCGCAAACGTTTCCCTGACACCAGAGGCAAACATGAAGCAGCATGGATTAATATTTGCGAGGTGGCATTTCGAGGTCTCTGAGCTCAGCAGACCTGTAATAAAATAAGGAGCAGTGATCATTACTTTTGTTTGCAAAGCTCAGGGTAGGCAGTGGCTGGGGAGCAATCTCTAAAATTATCTAGTTATGGTAGATGTAATTGGGGAGCAGGCAGGGGGTTTCCAACAGAGTGGATTCACTCCCTGTTTCTGAGGTAGAAGATGGAGAGAAACACACCAGTGATATCTATCACATGCAGCAGACATCTTTGACAGTGATCTGCACTGCGGCAATTTTCTCTTGGCCAGGCAATTATTACTTGTCAGCAAAAGCTGTTACCTGGAGGATCCCAGTTATCAATTACTTGAGGACATTTTCCCCAGCATTGATTATTTTATTAGCTCCATGGTAAATAATTTGTGTTGACCATTTGAGCCTTGGAGACCAACCTCTGGTGGGTGTCACTGAGCCCTGGCCAACACAAGTCATCTACTGTGGCCTCCCAAGAGGCAGGAGGTTCCCATGGGTCACTGTCCCCTTTGCAAGGGTTCTGGAAGGAGACCTCTCTCCTTGCCTACTGCAGGATGCTCATGACTGCCGTGTCTGGCTCTGTTTTCAGAGCCACTGAGTGCCAGGCAGAGGAAGAGTGTGACTGTCCCACTGCCCTGAACAGATGGTGTGGCAAAGCTGCACCCAGCCTCCAACAGCAAACACCAGGCTCCATTGTTTCCAGGGCCTTGAGAAAATAGATGGGTGACACACAGGCAGCTGCAGAAAATGTTCTCCAGACTGTGCTTGTGCAATGGATTAAAATAGGAAAGCAAGAAAAAACAAAAATGAGTAGTTATTAATTTCTGTCTAATGGCAAGCAGTTTGTGTGGGGAGCACTGAGCCAGCAGAGGTGATGGTCTGGAAGCAGTGGATGAATATTGCAGCAAGATCTCTTGGTTCACCTTATTTTTAACCAAGGGTCTGCAGGAGCTCAGCACCTCCCTGTTCAGTGATGCCTGCTCTTAATCAGAGTACTTAAGCAGAAAGGCAGAAAGTAAGACCAATGCCACCATCTGAACTCATTCCCACTTCATCCTTGCAGAGCAGCTGCAAGCAAGGAGCTTGTGGATCTGCAAGTGTGAAACACACTGACATTTTGAGCAAAGTCACCACCCACAACCCTTGTGTGGCTTCAGCTGAAGCAGTCAGTGGATTCACCAGGCATATGCTGAGCACAGTCACTTGGTAACTACCTGTTTAGGTCTTGAGGGTGGCAAACACCAGACCTTCAAACTGGGTGGCTGCAGTGGGTTTGGGAACAATGGGCCCGACTGCTCTCACAATGTGATGGGTGAAGAATAAGCCAATGCCTGGCACCAGGTCTGAGGAGCAGATATGTTGAAGGCAGCAATTCTAGAGGGAAGGATTTCCATTTTCCTTCAGATCCCGCAGTCAGTCTGTGCGTGTTTGGCTCCTTTTCAGTATAACACAGCTCTTCAGAGCAGAGAGAAAAGATCCAACAGAGTGAAAATCTTTGAAACAGGGGAAAAGGAGCAAAAACACAGCCTAGGGAGCTTGTCTAAAAAAAAAAAAACCAACAAAACCAAAACAAACAAAAGGCAGAGAGGAAATGGGAAGCAGTGGATGGTATGTAACACAGTGTACAAGCCAACAAGCAATATCTGCAGGTCATCCATTCCTCTGAGCCTTGTTGAGGATAAAGGTCCTTGGGTTAAATTACAGCAGTCCCTTTCCCCCCAGCCTCTATTATTTTGTCTCCAAATGCCCAGCAACAGCAGTGGCAAAAATAGATTGCAAAGTCTGACAAAAATCTTGATTTCCCAAAGTTTTGCCAAGCCTTGTTTCAAGTATAAAGTGCTCTGGCTGTTACTGCTCAGCTCAGCGCTGACCTTCTGGCTGCTCCATCCCTCCCTGCTCAAATGGAGAGGTAGAAATATTCAGCATTAGCAACCTCGCCGCCAGCCCTTCAAAGCTGTCTTCCTAGCTGTGCCCCTCGATTATTGTTTTTAATCCTTTTCCTGAATGTGTTGCCTTTAAAGTGAGATTTTCTTTGGTTTATAATATTTCACACCTCATATTTCCTTTGGGGCTGGAGGGCTGTGGAAGGGGAGCGGCGGGGGAGTGCTGAAAGCTGCCTCTGAAGGGACATGGTCAGCCTTCTGGGGCAGCCACGCAGCAGGGAGGGCTCCCACCCCTTCACAGGATGTGGCATGGAGCAGATTCAGCTCCTTTGGTCATTCTTCATTTTGCAGATGGCAGACTAAATTGTCTAGAGTGAGGCAATGATCTTTATAATAAAGATAATTTCATCTTTGCTGAGGCAATTGAGAAGAGCTCACAGAAAACAAGAATGCCGAGCAGTAACTAATTTTTGCAGTTAGTTTCTGGGAGTGTTTATTTACTCATTGAACATCGAGATTGGTGTTGCAGAACAGAAAGCTTTGAGATGCAGTGGGAAAATTAGGGGAATAAACTGATCTCCTCCTTGCCTTGAATTGCAGCTGATTATCCAGCTTGTTGCTGTGCTTGCTCCCCCTGCAGATTTTTTTATTTTTATTTTTATTTTTTTTTCCTTCGGATTTTGCTGACAGAGGGAACTACTGTCAGGCCACCTTGGAATTCACAGAGCTATGCTGGCTCAGGCAGCAGTAATACAGATGGAGAGGACACTGTTGATTCTGCACGGAGCGGGCTGGCCGGGTTTGTCTGGCAGCAGTGGGTTTCTAATGAGGCACTCTGCATAATCCCAAACCTAAGGAAAGGCAGATGATCTGCCTCAGAGTGTGTGGTCTTTGATGCTAACGAGCCCAGGTACTGGGAGCTGGCGTATGGAGTGAGGCACTGCCGTGGCAATTGCCTGGTTTGCTGCCTTCGTTGCATTTTCAGTTCGTTTCTGCCAAGGACACCGCTGTTCATCCCGCAGAGGGAGAGGCACTTCATGAAAGCTTCTTGTCAGCTCTCCCCATGACATGCTTGGATTTAGTCTCAGTCTTTCTCCCTAGAAGGACACGGGGTGGAGAGAGTGTTTCTTCAGCACTCCTCCTGGAGCAAACATGAAGAACAGGACAGAGATTTAGAGGCAGGGTCCATCCTGCTCCCAGCCAAGTTTGAACTTTCTCAGATGCATGCAGACAAGCGAAGATGTGACTTAAAAGGGGGTCACAAGTGCACAATGCTGAGGTCTTCAGTGGCATCTGCGAGGCTTGTTCTTTCTTTCCTGTTCTTGTTATCATGGTAACATGGTATTTGAAGTCCAGACCTGGGAGATAGTGTGTCCTGCATCGCCCAGACAAATTAGACCAACAGCTCTGCCCAAATAGCCTACATCTTGCTTTGGATAGGGGAGCTGCATGCAGACTTATGTGCAAGGCTTTTTGGACATGGAGAGGGGGAAGAAACTTCTTCAAAATTATGCTGGCAGCTATCTGACTAGTGAACCTAAAGTCTGCTGAACAGCCTGGCATCCCTTACTGGAACAGCCTGCAAGTCATTATTGGTATTTTTAGATCCTTGATGAATCTGACAACCTGGCCACAGATGCCTATAGTCACTACTGAAAATGAGAACTAGTCTTTTTAGTCACATCAACAAGATTCATCTTACCTAATGTACTCAGCTAACAACCAAGTGTCGTGACAAAGCCATTTCTCAGAGCTGACTGTATGGCTAGTAAAGAGGGACAGATGGCTAGTAAGTGATTTTTCTCTTCCCAGGATGGGTG
>JAOEGS010007190.1:46615-61778 GCA_025447755.1 Corythornis vintsioides
GATAGACACATTACCTGCTACACAGGCTTATCTCTGCCCTTTGATTTTGAAGGAATCTTGAAGGCTTCAGCCATCAAGATGGGTGTCTTGGGTGTAAGGTAAGCAGTTCGTAGGTGGATAAAACTAGATAAAATGAATCTCCCACATAGAGACTGCTACAAATCTTACTCTGTGTTTTTAAATAGTTTTATATAAATAACACTGGAGAATGATACAGCCCAGGTCTGCAAGGCATTAGTGCTCTCTGCCATGCTGTACATTTCACACTGAATGCTGTTAGCAGCAGAGAAAATGCCAGGCCAGACCTTCACATCTAAGCACACTCAAGTTCGGGAAAAATCCAGATATGGAGGAGGACCTGAAGTTTCCTTCTGGCCTTTTTCTTTACAAGGAGCCAAACCACTCTGTCCACCATTGCCAAGCCTTTCAATATTTCCCTAACTATTTCAATCTAGCTTCTGTAGCCCTGGGTCCACCTCAGCTCTAGACAAGCTCCAAATGAGTTGTTCTGATCTCTTGCTGCTCCATGAATATGCAATGGATATCCTAGACTTCCCTAGACCTTAGCTCTGTAAAGCCACCTTGGATTAAGCAGAGAACTATGTAGCTTTGGGTGTAAACCTGGATTGCATTTCCAA
Organism: Corythornis vintsioides; assembly: GCA_025447755.1. NCBI lineage: Eukaryota > Metazoa > Chordata > Aves > Coraciiformes > Alcedinidae > Corythornis > Corythornis vintsioides. Next base: position 47,254 of record JAOEGS010007190.1, read on the forward strand.
TACGGACATGGTGCAAAAGAGCTATAAAAAGATGTAAACTGGCAGAATGGCTCCAAAAACATTAACATCTGCTGTGGGAAACACATGTAGGGAATCACCTGATCAGATGCCTTCACTAGTCACAACCTTTCTGCTGAGTGATAGTAACTGCACATTTCACCTCCCTTGCACAAATCAAACACTTGTATTTAAGTTGCTGTCATTAATTCATTTTTCTTTACAGGCAGGGGACACTAAGAGGGTGTGATCACTAGCAGCACTTGCCTGCAGAGCAGTATCTTCTGCAGCTGCTCCTGCTGAGGCAAAAGAGCTCATCCTTACTCTGCCTGTGGAGGTTCCAAGCGCTGCCCATACTATCTGCAATTGTCTGTGTGTACCATCAACCCTGGGCACTGTGCACGGACATTTTCACCTGGAAACCATATGCCAGATATGGTAAGCATGATCTCTCAGGCAGGTTGTTCTGCTGGTGTCTCCACTGTTTCCATGGGCTTAGTTTTGCCTCACCCTGAAAATTGTTCTCTCCCCATATTTCCCAGTGTTACTTTCAGTTTTTAGGTTGGCTTTGCTGCTGTGAGGGGTCTTTCCCCACCCATCATGACGAGAGATTGCACAAGCCCTGGATGTTGTTTGTGGCTGAGTCTTCCCGTGTAGCACGACAACAATGCTGAAGTGCAGGTGGCTTTGCATTTTGTATTGGTGTTAATAAATCCTGGCTGAGGAATCTTGTATTTTTCCAGGTACTACAAGCTGACAGGAGGTGGGAAAGGCCTGGAGGGGAGGAAAAATGTGTGTGCCTCCTTGTGAAATGTCTGCAAGGATGGAGGGGCCTGGGGGGTGGTAGCTGGGGAAGGCGAGTGGCTGCGATGCAGCTGGAGTCTGCCCAGGTGAGGAGACAGGACAGGCTTGCTGATTTATTGGGGTCTGAGCACAAGGTTTGTAACACTGGTGCTGTGCCACAGGGAAAGAAGCCTCAGAGGCTTGGGCTGGCAGATGTGGCAGATAACACCTCCACACACAAACACATGCACACCCTTCTCCAGCAAGACTGTGCTGCATGTTTGTGCTCTAGTGTAGGACTACAGAGGATTCCCTCGTTTTAGAGTCATGGGACTTTATGGCATAACATGACTGTCCCGAGAAGTAGAGGAGATGACTTAGGAGTGGATTTGCCATCTGTCCCTGAAGTTAGGAAACACAACCACAACTCTGTCTGTAACTTTAGATGGCTCAAACAGACCAAGGAAATTACAATGTGCTTCCACATGCTTTAAATCTAGGGCTGGTCCTATGTTCCTCTGTGTACAACCAGGATTGAATCCTTTTTCTTGCTGTTTTCCTTTAATTTAATTTTTTTTGCAATAGAACTGTTCCTCTTAATGTGCCTAATGTAAAACATACTCGTTTGCTGACTGTGGCAGCAGTCTCTGGCTCAGGCTACCCTGCACGTCGCCGTGGAGTCTGATGCTGGGGAGGGTAATGACTCTGGGAAGTTTGACACTGAAACGACATATTGGGAGTATTTACTGGGCAGGGTAAGGACAGTGAATTATTTTGTCATAAATGGTTAGATCTGGGCTGGCTCAAAATGCAGAATAACGCTTGCTATTCGACTGGGTGCTGGAGGTTGCTAATTTTTGGGAAACAAAAGAGGGTCCTTTCCTAGATGGTTACATTTGCAGACCGTCTTTGTGTTCCTTTTGAATAAAGTCAAAGCAAGGCTGCCCCGTGCTGAAAGCCCAGGCCAAACACTCTTCCAATCAGAGGTTCTCAATCCCAAGCAGTGTTTGTAGGATGTACAAGGGAGCACAATAGACACCCGCTTGCAGGAGCCCGGGGGGGGTCCACCCTGGTAATGGGTTGTAGGCTGGGTCCCCAGGGCAGAGGTTGGTGCTTGGAAGGGCAAGCAGAATTTCCAGACAGGGTGGAACAAACTCATCCATCATTGTCATTTTTAAATTGTTTTCCATGTTGTACTGCTGATCTTTCAATAGGGCGTGATCTGAAACATGCTTCTTTGCTGTGGGTGGCATGTGTCCCTGGTCCCCAACTGTCTCTGCTCAGACTGATGGGGTGGGACAGTCTGGGGCCAGGCTGCCTTGTAAAGACAAGTCAGAAATCTCCACCTTTGACTAGAGCTGAGCAGGAGAAATGTGCCCTGTTCCTGATGGGCAATGAATGGAAATGGAAGGACATGTCCCCTTTGGCTGAGGTTTCACAACTATATTAACATTCTCTTAAAGATCATCTTTCCAGCTGCTCAGTTCTGCCTTTTTTTTTTGTCATGCTAGTGCATTGTGGAGATTATCCATGTGATAAAGCCCCTATTTAATTTTCTTTTTTCTCCCAAACGACACTTTCCTCCCCCAAACCACACCCATTCCCTGAGCAGATCTCCATGACCAGATGCCCTGCAGTGGGCAGAGCTGGTGGGCAGGGTATTGGAGACTTTGCAGAAACAGCTCTGCCACTACACATGAGACCAAAGCTTCTATGCTGTTCTTTCCTTCCTACCTACAGCAGAGATGGGTGATTCTCAGCCACCTCTGTAAAGAGTTTATAAGTCTCCTGGGCTCAGATTTGCAATCAGTGGAGTGGGTGCAGCCAGGGTCTGAATTATGAGAGGCTGCACAGCCACATGGACACCTGCAGTATAAGTCTTGAGGGTGGAATTGCAGCCCTGCAGTGTTGCCTGAGTTACAAAAGACTTTTGGTTAACATGGAACCTTTCTACTTCCCTTTGTTTTTTAGACCTCTCAGGTAGATTTGGTTCAGGTTTTCCAATTGTCTTCCCAAGAATGTGCTTCTCTTAACAACTCATGTATCTCCAGGATTCAGAGATTTAAGACATTCAGTGAACCCTTCCCCTGCCAAAATTCTGTCAGATGAGTCCAGACAGTGACTGGCAAGGACATGGGCAGAAAGAAGCAGAAGAAATTCCCCAACTCCTAGATGCTGCTGAGGCTGATTCACTTTGTAGCCAGGGCAGGAGATGGTGAGAACGTGTTTGCCCAGCAGGTCCTCTTCTTTCCACTTTATCAGAGTGGTGATGAACTGCCATCCCATCAGCCAAAAACACATGCAGGGATTTCCAGGGACTAATCCTAACGCTTCATAATCCCCTCAGCTCTGCAGCCAGCATGATCCGTGCCACGGCCGGGATGGGATGCGCAGCGGGTGAGTTTGTGTGTGTCCCAGCCCCGGCAGGCGGCTGACTTCAAAGAGCCCACGAAGCTTATGCAGGTCATCAAGGAGCCAACGTGCTGCTCTCCCAGCATGCTCTTATTAGGGGAGCTGATACCCTGTTAATTATATCCTCATCTTGTCAGCCTGTCTCTGCTCCTGCACCCTTCCCCTCTTGCCTGCCAGGCATGTCCGATTGGCAAGGAGACTCGGTCCTTTGCTTCTTGCTCATCGAGTCTTCACCCCCTTGTTAACTGCCTGACAGCTTGTCTCGTTTCTCCCTAGCTCCTTGTCCCTGTCCTGTCTGTCTCTGGTGGCCTCAGAGGTCTGCTTTCCTCTCTGGGAGGCACCCAGCAGGTGTCAGAGCACCGATGCCTCTGAACCCCCAGCAGCCCTGCTCTGTGTGCAGACCTGGTGTGCAGCGAGTGGCCATTCCCTCCTGCTTTGCTCCTGCTCCTGAAGGTTGTGATTGAAGAAGGATTTCCAGCAAAGCCTTTGTTTTGCTCAGATTGTGTAACTGTGTAGTTGGAGGTACGAGAAACATTTTTGAGAGCATAAGCCTTTCCCTGGGTCTGAAACAGAAACACTTATCTCTGAGCTGGGAAACAGGTTGGCGAGGCTGATGGATTTCACATGATGGGAAAAGACTGTGTCTGTGAGCTGTGTGGGGAGCAGTTCCTGGAGCAATTGCACACTGACACAGTCTTCTACCTATGCAGCCAGGAATGGTAGAGTGGGTGTCCCCATGTCCCTTTTTTCCAGCAGTATCTGCAAGCCTGAGAGCATGCAGCACCCTCTGAGTGATCAGGAGAAATATCAACACAGATGCACAGGGACTGATGTGAAGATCCTTCTGACCTGAGATATTTTAGGCTTGTGGGTAGAGCCCTGGAAGCTGTGCTGCTGGCTTTGGTGGGTTGACGCATGGTGCTGTAGCCCCAGGGGTCTAAATGTCCCCAAAATGTGTCCTTATCTGGTGCAGCAGAAGTAAAGAGAAAGAGAGCTGCTATCTCAGTGATCCCTGCTGGGACAACTCCCCTCATTTTCTGCTTTGATATTCTCATGCTGGAACATCCCTGGCTTCTCTGGGCTTGCTTTTCGCACAGCCGGGCTGGGATTTAAGCCTCATGCTTCCCAGAAAGGGTTGGGGAATCTTATCAATCTATTATTATTTTCTTTTTCCTTCCCCTTTGAATTCCAGTCGGCTGCTGACTTCGAAAACACAACAAGAGGCTCAAATCAGTCAGCCCTTGGCGTATTCAAATTGGCACCAGTTTGTTTGTGTTGGGGCTGAAGCCAGAGTGAGAAAGCCAGGGCTTTGAGATGCTATTGGAATCACCTGGGAAAATACACATGCCTTTCATCTTGCCTCGGTCCCCTGTGGTCTGGAGGGCTCTGTGCCCCCAGCTGAGCTCCCAGCCCCCTTCTCCTTTTTATCCGTGGTGGGACCCTCGCTGTGCCTGGGGACAGGCACTTAGCAGTGGCCATATGACATGGAGTGAAAGTCCTGAGGGAACAGATGTTTCTCTTTCAAGGAGCCTGGGGGCTGGAGAGGAGGGAGTGTTGGCCAAGATATCAAATACCTTTCAGGCTTTCAAAAATCAATGCTGAAAGCTGCTTCTCTTGATCATGGTGGTGAGCTGCTGGTAACATCTAACCCCTGGCAGCGCTCCAAAAGAGGGACCTGAATGTAGGAATATGGGGTCTTTTTGTTGTTGTTGTTGGATTATTTTATTGTATTTTTTTTCCCTGCAGAAAATGACACGTTCACAAACACTGAGATACAGGACAGAGTTCCTCAGGCAATTGTTTTTTAGGCTCATAAAGATTTCATGCATCTTTCTGAGGCCATAAAAAGTGATTCTCTCCTGCTTCTTGTAAGAACTGAGGGCCAATCCCCCCACACTCAAATAGCTCCACTGTCCCTTCAAACCAGCCCCAGTGTGACCACTGTCTGATTTTCTTCCGCATCCCCATGTCGTCACTATAAGATGATGGGAACAATTACTTGCATGAAGCTTAGGGGATGAAGCAACCTGGGCCAGGGTCTCACCACTCTCAACGTAATAGATTTCTTCCTTAGATCTAGTTTAAATCTCCCCTCTTTTAGTTTAAAACCATCACCCCTTGTCCTGGTTCAACAAGTTCTGCTAAAAAGATTGTCCTCATCTTTCTTAGAGGGCCTTTGTTCATAATTTATGATAGTGTTCCCTACAAGCCTTAAATAAGAATTTGACACCAAGCAGTCAAAATGCCTGGTACGAGTGTCTCATAAATTTCCCGTACAACTGAGACCAAAACATGTTTAATCTGTATTTGCCAGAAACTGTATTTGGGATTTCTTTTCTTTTGCTCTTCTTTCTTCTGCATTAGGTCTAGTGGGAGCCCTGGCAAAAAGCATTGCATGGACAGTCAGATTGTGCTGCATTAGTCACAGTTCAAGGACTGGTATTTACCCAGCAGCAGAGAGGTAGCAGTATTGTCAGTGCTTCCCACCTGCCATCTGGTGCACTCTGATAGGAACTGGATTTAGGAACACTGAGCTATGGGTTAACCCAGCAGGTCTGGGTGGGAAGCTGCAGAATTTGGCTGTGGTGATAATCTGTGATCTCTCCATTTTATGCACTCATGTCTTCTTCCTCAGTTAATGGCAGAGCAGTATTCTTTTAGACATGGACACTTCCATAGGAAGAACTTGTTGGGTTTTTTTGCCAAGGTGATGTGTCTCCATGTATACATCTCAAAGGCACTCAGTGGCTCACAGCCCAGACACCATTACACAGGCATTACATCCTTTGTGCGGTTGGAGAGCTTTTCAGGGATCTTATCCCAGCCACTCTTCCTGTCATGAAGCTGACTCTTCTAATACAGGGCAGGCTTAAGGGTTTCAAAGCCTGCCTCAAGTCCTTGAAGAGCTCTCCAAATTACCATCCTGTCTGCAGGGCGCTGCTGGCTCCCTATGCAATGTCCAGTCCCATGCAGCCTTTTATTGTCCCCAAGCCCCGCTGACAGCATCCTAATCATGCTCTGTGCAAATGAATTTGTTGCCAGTGAGCTTGCTTGGAAGGAAAAAGCCCTTCAGTATAAGACTTATGATTCCCACCAGCCTCTTCCGGAAATCAGTATGAAGCAAAAGACAGAGGGATGATCCAGCCAGTCTTTCATCCCTAACGAGAGGCTCCTAATGAGAACCTCCTCCTTCTGCCATGGAGCCACGCCATTGTCCCTCTCTATATTGTTGTGGTAGACCAAAGGAGGAGGGGGGGAAAAAGATCATTTAGCACGTGAAAGGCACCTCTTGTATGGGGCTACATGCATGGCACAGTTCATCTGGGGTGAGCAACCAGCTCCTGCCAAGCCATGATGTATGAGGCAGAAAGGTTAAAAGTTCTCCTTTACAATCAGCAAGAAAGGAGAAGGCAGGCAATGGTCACTTAATTTGTGGATTTTTCCCTCTACTTGTCAAGAGGCGTTTGGGCTGCAGTGATGGATGAGTCATCAATTAAAGTCAGACTTTTGGTCTTTTGTTTTGGATCCTAAAGGGCCCAATTCAAGCTTTGGCCAAGTCAATGGGAGTCCATCCACTGATGCCAGCAGGTCCTGGATTGGAACTACGAAGGCTGAGAAGCAACTGGGTGGAACAGCCTGCCTTTCTCCATGCTCATCATGCTTCTCAGCTTCCCAGTTGCTACTGTTATTGGGCAGGACATTTCCAGAGCTAAGACTTGCTAACATTTGCCACATTTCTTGCCCTGGTCCCTCTCCACACAGCTGCTTTGATGTCCAGAAGGAGGAAGCAGCAAGCTGTGTAGTGCATCATCTCCTCACTCGTGCCTTCCTGCTTATCTGACTGCATATACTGGTAATATTTCCTATGAGGCACTTGGCTCCTGTGATAATGATGCTTTATCAACAAAAAACCTCTGAGCATTTTGCTGGGGAAAGGAACATTTCCACAGTTTTATGGCAGTATAGCTGGTTCCTATATGGTTTGATCCTGCTGGACCTGCTCTGCTATCAGCTCACACAGCCCTCCACAGGCTGCCCCACACCCCCTTCATTGGAATGTGTTGTCCCACGTTGCTCATTGCACATTCTGGCCTAGGAGAATGGAGGCAGATCTACAGATATAAAGACTCAGTTTGAATGGGAAGTCACCACTGAAAGAAAGAGATGTTTCAGTCTCTCTGCTCAGGTCTGGCAGGGAGTCTTTGCTTTTAGGTGCTTACAACCTTTTCATTCCATGTTTGTGCACCAGGCACTTCCTCCTCCTGTATCCTGGTGCCCAGGTAGGTATGCAAGCTGGAGAGATGTCCTAGTGTGCTCTGCCCTCTGACCAGATCTTTGCAATGCAGGATCTGGTACCACATATATGTGGAGGTCACCAACTCCTCAGGCCTGGATTTATCTTCAATTAAGGTCTGGGCTAGGCACAGACTGTGTTTAGTGTAGTAGAAAGAGGAGGTAACATGAACTTTTTCCTTTGTTTCCTTGTGTCAGCCCTGGCTGGGGTGAACGTGCTTCCAGCCACATAACGTGGACATGGCCAAGTGGTTCCCTCCATGAATGGGTATAATTAGGAAATTGGACACAGTTTTCTACCATCACTGCTCTTGGTTTCTCTGAGTAAAACCATCTCCCGTTAAAATAGATGCACAGGATGTTTTCTTCATGTTGCACAGTCCTTGGGATGATTGCTTCTTCTCAGTCTGTATGGAGAGACTGGGGACTATGGGATTTTCTCACAGCACTACTGGAAAAACCTCATTGTCTGGTCAGAGTCTGCAGACACTGTCACATGTCTGAGTGCTCTCAGACTGGATGGCTTGCATTGGCCTGGGATGAACAGCCACTTAATCTTGTCTCAGCTACATGTCTCCTTGGAGATTTACTCCACTCTCCACTCTTTGCTGGCCCTCATCAGGACCTGGCACAAAACACCATGAAAAACTGTTTCTTATGGAAGTGGAGCAGAAGCTGTTTTTGTGGGTTTTTGTTTGTTTGTTTGTTTTTCAGTCAGCCTCTTTTCTTACAGTGACACTCATATGAAGGACACGGTTTTGACTTCCATTGAAAGGATAACTTGGTGTTTTGATTTGAGTGAATGAATGGATTTTGGAATGCACTAATTAAAATGGTTTAGATAGTCACAGAATTGTCACAGTTTGAAAAGACCTCTAAGATCACTGTGTCCAACCATCAACAAAACAAACAAACAAAACAATCAAACCCATAACACAAACTAAACCACCTCACCATCTCACTAAAACATGTTCTGAAGTGCCTCTTCTACACATTTTTTGCCTCCAGGGATGATGACCACCACCTCCTCTGGCAGCCCATTCCTGTGCCTGACTACTCTTTTGGTAAAGAGATTCTTCCTAATATCTGATTTAAACCTGCCCTGGTGCAACTTCAGGCCATTTCCTCTAGTCCTGTCATTATTTACTTGAGACAAGAGACTTCACCCACCTCACTACTACTTCCTTTCAGGTAGTTGTAGATAATAAATAAATATATATAATAAATATTAAAAAGAAATTCAAAGTCCATGGAGTCATGTTGCTCCTAAGGGGAAGCTGGCATTTGTAGTCCTCATGTCTATATCATGGTTGTTTCTGGAATAGTGCAGCTCCATGAGAGTATTCTAATACCAGTAAATGTATGTGCATGTGTATTTTAGGTAAAGGAGATTTTATATTTATTTTTATTAGATATTTTCCAGGGTCCTGTTTATTAACGTCTGGGACCATGTTTAAGAGGTTAGAGGAGTCCAGATCTCCTGATCAGAACATGGCCAGAGTCCTGTGAGACTCTCTAGCCTTGGGGACTGTTCAAGTTAGGAGTGTTGTTTTTGGATGGTGGCAAAGATTTAATAAATGCTGCAGCTGTAGAAAGCAACCTCACTGGAGAGTATAAGTCTCCATGTCAATATATGATTTACATTTCCAGCCTGCATGTATCCAGCCTGGATGACTCAGTCAATGGGGTGGGCAGATCCAGCGCTTACTTTGGCAAAATAGTTCCTCAAGTCTTGTTTAATTAGAATTCAGACCAGCTTCCTGGAGATTGTGGGAACCTCATTAGCAGCACAAATAGAAACTTGAAGAGGCCAACTCAGTGGGAAAAGATTGCTTGCTAAGAACTTTACTTACCAAGAACTTAACCTCTTCAAGAGTCATGTCTCTTAGGTACAGTAGAAGGAATGGCTGGCGTACAATATCTCTTACAATCTTCCAAATGTTGGAGCTTTTCTTTTTTAATGTGAGTTAAAACCTCTCATAATAGTAGACAAAATCTTTTGGGCTCAACAGTCTCCAGTTATTCTTAGGTGTCCTCTCTTGAATTGGTTTTAATTCTTTGTGTCTATTTTGATGCTCTCTCACCATTTGGAGATATTGCTTACTGTTTTGCTGCCTTGTCTCTTACTTGACAATGATACCTTATATTTTAATATATGTCAGTTTATAACAAATCCAGGTTGTTGGGTTGTTGTTTTTTGGTTTTGTTTTTTTTTTAGTGTGTGTGTGTTTGTGTATTTGTTTGTTAAAATTTAAGATGCTATAACAGTATTTTAGACACCTAGCTCACATAAAGACACCTACATTTAGTTCATTTAATTGTAGATTACATCCCACCTATTGTATCCTGAGAAGGTTTCAGAGAAGACTTTCTATGAAGGCTAAGCTTACAAGTATTATCTGTCTGGCTGTTCCAGGACCTGCAGGGAAGAGAGATATAAAATAATAAAATACAATTAGAGTGCTTGAATTGTTTATCAGTGAATTTATGCCATCGTGTGTTTGTGAGGCTTGGAACATGGAAAAACTTCACTGTGAGAGTGACAGAACCTGGACCAGGCTGCCCAGAGAGGTTGTGGAGTCTCCTTCTGGAGGTGTTCAAGACTAACCTGGATCTGTTCCTGTGTTGCCTGCCATAGGTGTTCTTGCACTGGCAGGGGGGTTGGACTCAATGATCTCCAGAGGTCCCTTCCAACCTCTGCCATTCTATGATTCTATGATGGAGTCTCTGGGTTATATTTTGCAGTTCTGTTCTCTTTAATTTTGGAGCTATGCCAAAGAGGCTAAAAGGACCCAGATCTGTTGATCTGAATAAGCCCAGAAAAATCCTGGAAAAGCAAATGATTGTTCATTTCCTATTCCCATCCTAGCCTCATGCTGGAAATGTTGCCATATATTTCAGAGGAGAAATATGTGCTGGTCTATTTAAAAAAAAAAAAAAAAAGATTTTTTTTTTCTACCTGAAGACACGATTATCATCCTGCTTCCTTGGCCTTGTCAGATATGGAGAGGGAAAACCAGGATGCCTCTGTCTACCTACCAGTATGGCTTTGTTTACAAAGTAATGAGGATGAATGAGGTTGCTGGGATTTTTTTTGGTTGCTTTTGGTTTTTTGTTAATTAAATGCATCCCACCCAATCAGGACAGAAATAAAATCTCCATTTAAAATAAAAGAAGATCAAATAAACATGCTGTATGTTTTTAAAGACAATATTGTCAGTGGGAGGGGGATGGAAAAGGGAAGAAAGACCAAACAGTCTTTCTAGAGAGAGTTTTTTTTTTTAACAGGCAATTCTTGCAAGACATGAAAAAAGACTTTCTGTTCCTATTTTCTCTTCTGGAATTATATCAGGCTGAAAGACCTTTGGTCTCATGTTGATGAAAGACAAAGCACAGGGGCAATATTTCTCAAATCCCCATCATTATTATGCTGGAGAAATAATCCTGGTTTGCTACGTTGTTTTGAATCTTTCCTACTGCCGCCAATAACTGTAACTTATTGCAGTGATTACAGAAAAGTTTCCCCAGACCAAATATTCACTACAAAGAAAGTGGTTTGCAAAAATAAAAGAGAGTCTTGCTGTCTTGATTACAGCAAACCACTAAATGCTTAGAGGATAGATGGAGCATATTTTACTTCTGGTGCTTCCCACATTCTCTGCTGCCTCCAGGTAGGGACAGATCCTGCCTTCTCTCCAGAAAAACCAAATAAACCACCTCTGTCTCCCTGTGCTTGTACTATTGGATTTCCCCCCCCCCAGGTCTGCTGGATGCCTCGTGGGATCTGCACTAATGGCAACAGACCAGTGCATGTTCCAATCTGTGCAACTGGTGTCACTGGACCATGGTTGCTGCTTTGTAACCGGTGTGGTCAGTCTTGCTCTATCTCCTGCAGTGGGGATTTGCTTAAACTTGATGTGCCAAATGAAATCAGTGGTGTGGCTTCACCAGATGGGTAAGTGCCAACAACTCGGTGTCAAAGTCATGCCAGGAATGTGGTTATAAATGCCCCTTACCCTGATGTTTCTGTGAGTGGTCTCATTCCTGTGAGGGTATGTTTGCAGGTGACACACTTGTTCTCTACCTTGCCTTTTTCTTCTTGGCAAGAGAACATTGCCTCCTCTCAGCTCCTCCAAATCCCTCCTTTGATGCCATCTGTGGGTCCAATCTAGTCTAGGGCTTCAGCACTGTACCTAGAAGTCCATTTCAGGAATGCCAACCCAAACCAGAGCTTTCACCCAGGTTTTAGCCACCGCCTGAGGAACAGCCTGTACCTGAGGAACAAAACAAAAGGGAAAACCCAGAAAGATTTCACAAAAGTACATCTGCTCCTCTGCTGCTGTTCATGGGGGCTGCTGTGCAGACACGAGCTGTGTGAGGTCATGGGTTAACAGAAAGAAATGCTGCCCATGGAGATGTCAGACTGGCTGAAAATTCACCCTGGGAGCTTGATTTTGAGGCGTCGAGAAGGAGCTGGAGGGCTATAGCTGTCTATTCTAATGTTTTGTGTGAGAATCCTGACTCTCACTTCATAAGGCTAGGACCTTTATCTATATGAGTAAATATTAATAAACATTCTTCATGCACTTGTGTGTTCATATACACACACCTCTATATTTAGCTAGACAGACGTGTGCTCTGGAGCTGTTTTCACACTTCTTTTATTTGATTTTTTATCACTATCTTGAGCATAGAAATTTTTGTACCATTAATTTAAGTGACATATGCTAGCCAGCAGCCAAGTCTTAATCCTATCTTTTCCTTTCACCATGTTTCTGATTATGCTGATGGCAAATCCTCCTCATTTGACTCCACTTTGCACTCACAAATGTGGATGCAACAAGAGCCAAATCTTCCCTTAGAAGCACAGAGATATTTGCTGAATGTCCCATGGGGTCTCAAGTTTTTGCAGCAATAAACAAGTGCTTTGTTATCTTCTGAGATTGATGTGAGCAGTTATCAGAAACTTTAAGCAGTAACCAACTCCTAAATCACATGTCTGGTAATCCAGAGACCTTATTAGTGATAAACCTACTTTGGTAGGGTCTAGTTTTCTTGAATGTAGCCCTCATTTTGGCTACATGCTTCAGACATTTGACAAAAGAAAGTACTGGCTCACATAGCTTGTGAGGGTATGTGCTCAGGGACAATCCATCCCTCCAGCGCTCACGCCCATTCTGAGCTACCAGTTGTGCAGAAGACCCAAACCCCAAGCAATGACGAGATTAATAGAGGAAATCCAAATCTGTAACCTGCCCTGCATTGCTGCAGAGAGCACAGAAATGTGACTTTCAAGAACCTTGAAAGGGGCTAAATGCAAATGCTGTCAACACCGGTGCATCAGGATGTACAGACAGGTGCAGCCTGCTGTGAGCATCCTTTGTGAGTGATGGCAGAAAGTGATTTATGCTAAGCACAAAACACTTTGCTGTTCTTCCCAACCAAAGTCCCCAGAGCTCTAATCATTGCACTGATAGTGGAGGTGAAAAGACAGCAATTTTTACTGTGTGAGAAGCTTTGATTTCCTGCGAATCACTTCCTACCATAAATCAGCTATAGGCAGCTGCATCCACTTGCTCCTCGGGATAGAAAAATATACCCTGCTGCTAGACAGCAACACAGGCGCCAAAACCATCACAGGATCAAAGGGCACTGCGATTTATCCCATGCAGAATCTAAACAAGCCTGTCAGCTTGCCCGGACCATTTGTTTATTTTAGCTGTGGACATCCATGTCTGTCCAGCATCGGGGGATATATTTATCATTAGCATCATTTGTCCCATGTCTGAGCTTGCTCTGAATGTCCCTTTCATTGATGGCTGGTACCAAACCTGCACGATGAGCACTTTCCAAGGGCTTAGCACTGCAAGAGGAAATGCAGCTCTTGTCTGTGCTGGGGACTGTCTGATGAGCTTCTTAGAGAGGGAAGTGTTAATGTTTTGCTGCTCTCTCTTCTTTTCTGACAAAGCCCAACCAAGAGCATTGCCCAAAAGAGTTATTGTTCAGAAACACCAATAGCTGGGATTAGTCTTGGTGTGGGAAAAATATTTTGTTTCTTCTCTCCCTATACAGGCTTCTCTGGAGGGAACTCTTTTGCAGTCTATCCTTCTGTTTCTTGGTTGACAAAGATTGGTGTCTCTTCTGAATCCCTCCCTGAACTTCCCAGAACTGAGGAGGTTTTCTCTGGAAGCACAGGGCAACTGCCGTGCTTGTCTAGAGAAGGTCAAACATCCTTCTGGGTTCCCAGGAGCAGACCTGCCAAGTCAAGTGATGTTTTGGGTTTCTTCCCCCGCCACCCCATGTAAACTCTACAGAGTGCATAGGAGGTTTGGCCTTTTACTCTGGGAGATTCAAGTGACAGTTGTTTTGTTGGTTTTTTTTTTCTGATGCTATCTCTTTGGCACTCAGAGCAAGGATGTTTCAAACTACAGAGGAATGAGGTTGGGCTGTCAGAAAAAAATTAGGTTTAACATCACAGTGTCTCCTTGTCTCCCACAGCCACCACTGCTCTCCTGCACAGGGTTGCTCTTTCATCACCATGGTTGTGAGAAGAAAACAGCCTGCAGCTTCTGGGCATGGATAATAAAGCAACCAGCAAATTAGGTGACCCTAATTACACCCACCTTTCTTTCTTGTGGGGTGGTGGTATATGCAGAGTAGAGCAAAATGAGTGTTTGTCAAAACCTGGGGCTAGCTGGCATTCAGTGCTGCTCTGTGGGTCCAGGTATTCACAGAGCCAAGCTCTGTGATTGCAGGCAGTGTTTCAAAGCCCTCTGGTATCTGAGGGCTTCTGAAAATACCACCAAAGGTGCCTACATTAATTGACCCCTGCATGAATGGGAAGCCTGTTTAAAAATCCTCATGGCAGTCTTGCAGAAAAACATCCATCCACTTTGAAGCAGGAGGGCTGAAAGGACACTCTCTCTTGCACCTCCAACAGTGCATGCCTGTGCGCAGGGAGGAGAGTGGCAGGAGAGCTGTGATGGCATGGGGGCAGGCAGCTGCTTGGCCTTGGCCACACTGGTCCACCAGCTCCTAGC
>JAOEGS010007192.1:0-13482 GCA_025447755.1 Corythornis vintsioides
CAAGTAGCAAGTTGAATAACAAATTGGTGAGCACTGAAGCTGTAATTACTGGAGGCTGAAAATTGCTTAAGATTGATAATAAATGTTATCTGGTATCTGGGCTCCTGATGAAACCACCCTCTGAAATATTGTTGCAGTACGGCTTGTTCTAAGAATCTTTGCTTTCTCTATGATACAAGTCCCTTTCAGAATTAAATATATATATAATATAAAATAGCTTGAGGTAATAATTTGTTGCAGTCCATGCTTTGTACTGGCTCTTGTTTCCTTTCATCTCTTCTCACACTTGCTGTTGCAAGCAGCAACCTGACAGCTTTTGTTCATACAGAACTTCTGCCTACTCTATTCTTCCCTTCTTTCCTCCTGCACTAGTAACCCCTGTATAACCTAAGTATTAAAACTAAACACAGTTCTAAAAAGATGCATTTATACACAGCATAAATACAAACCACGGGAGCTTAGGCTTGATTTTTTTTCTCTAACTTATTTATGCAAATGATTTTGTTCCTTAACCACCAAGTGCTTTAGAGCCACGTTCTGAGGCCTGCAGTACAAGGTCTCTTCCAGAGAGCTTATACACATGATAGCAGGAAGCTGGTCATCTAGGGATAACAGTAAAAATCTAAATATAGATTAAATATGGTAACTATTTCACCTATGATCAGTCATCTGTGAAATGGCTCTATCAGTTTGCCCTTATCATGGGAAGATTGAATTTCCAGGACTGATCCTGCCAGGCCTTGAGTTCTCCAGCTCCTGCTGCGTTTCCTCCCTGAAACACCGCGTCGCTGGGAGGCAGTGGCTCTGGTTCATTATCAGCAGACAGGACATGTACAGAACGCTCCATTGCTCATTATTTTGGGAACACTAATATATAAATATGTATTTGTTGCAAATGCAGGTCGTCACTAATTAATTTATTAATTCCTTGAATTATGGCTGGTCATGTATCAAGAATTCAATTTTTGCATGCAGGAAGAACTCGCTGTGATTTCAAATGTAAAGCAGCAGGATTTGTGCTCCTAACTTGGAAACTTTCATAAATCTTATGCAGGAAGTCTATTTCCCATTCTCCCATCTTAATACTGTAAATCATGGTAAAACTCTTCCAGTGTACAGGTTTGTGTCCTGAAGTAGTGAAAACTGTATGATCAAGTTTTTTACAATTTATCATGAACCTTACAAGACTAATTTTTTTTTTCTCCTTTAAAGCTCTAGTGCTTAGAGTGCTCAGATTTTCATTAAAGTGATGTCTGACCTTTGCAGTAGAGATGAGAATCCAAATATCTCAAATAACCTGAACACACACTTAAAATGTACATAAATATGTAAAAACCCATTTATGTAGCTTGTTATTTGCTGGACGAATATCTTATGAGTAACACTGAGTCATTGCATTGTGGACCTCAGACTGAAAATGTCTGATCCATGTTAAGCAGACAAGCAGAGTGCTTAGTGTCTGAACAGGAAAGTGCTTATTCTGTGTTTTTTAAACATTTTATAACATAATCACTAATGAAGATATTCAGAACGGTGGAAACAAACAATGAACAGTTGCTAAATAGTTCTGAAATGTGAACCTTGTAATTTGTCACTCATGGAGTAGTTAGAGAAATTTAAACTGCATCCTGACTTACTCATAAATCTATTGTGATGAGCTGAATCTTCTCCTGGGTTAAAATCAGATGTCTCTAATAATAATAAACTATTAAACTTTATGTACTGATAACAGAAATGGTTCTAAAACCAGAGCTCATGACCAGGCCTTGCTGAGATGACTTATGCTCTGTTACTCTACTTGAGGACTTTCAGTGTTGTCTGTTATGTTGCTCAAAACTCAAGTCAGATGATGACAGGAGGCACCATTTGAGGTCAGCTTTTTTGATTGTTGTTGTGTTGTGGGTTTGGCGGGTTGTTTGGTTGGCTTGGGATTTTTTGTTTGCTTGTTTTTTGTGTTTTTTATTTGGTTTTTTTTTAAGACTAGAGGGGAGATGACTAAGAATGCTTGGGTTTGATTTATAGGTGGAGATCATGCCAAGCTTCACTTGAACTGTGAAGCAAAGTCCCTATTTTGTTGCAAACAGGAGCCAGCATAAAAGAAAAATGTAAAACATTTACCAGCAGTGAGGACATCATCAAAACTTGCCTAATCTATAAAGTATGTAGTAAAAGAAAAGTGAATGCATCAGCTAGTCTTGATTTTAAGATCTATGTTTTTCTGTCAAGTTTTAAATGACTGGAATATTTTCCAGAGGGAAACAGTTGAAGCTTTGCAGTTTGTCTTCCCACATTAAGATAGGCAAAGCATTTCAGCAATCCTGTGCTGTTTACTGTGCTTGGAGACTGAGAGGGACCACATGACATTTTTTTCTGGTTTTTGACTTGTACACTGATCCTCCAGATCACTAATTTGTCTTCTGACAGTAGAGTAGCTGTGATGCCTGTTAGCTGAGTAGCCTGTGGGAAACACACTGAGTGCCTCACAGACTGTGTTCATTTTATATCTTATATCAACCTTCCTGTAGCAAAGAAAATAACCTCTGCAGGGTTGTGTTGTGTATTGTACTAACTGATCAGCTCCATCCAAACTTGAAGGTTGCTCCCTAAGTCCCTGTTTGATTCCTGCAGTTATCTGTGCGTGTATACACTTACACTGTAAATGCAGCAAAATGCATAAAGGAGACCCTGTTTGAAATGAGGTTCATGGTTCAAGATGCCATGAGCAAGAGAAACAGCTTTCCAAGCAGGCTTTGCTCGTTAGCACACACAGAGTTGGGCACAATAATATCCTATCATCATTGCAATATGCTTTATACAAACCATAGCTAGCACAAGTGTCTCCTCAGCATGGGTTATTTATGATGACAGTAGGCTGGAAGCAGACCTGCAGTAGGGATTCTCTGAGGAGTACCACAGGGAGACAAATAAACTGTTCTAGTAATAGGCAAAGGGACTGATAATTTCTCTTCTCTTAGAAGCCAGAGGTGTTTTAGACTCAAGACTTCCGTACCTAATTTCAAGTGATTGATAAAGGACTAAGCACATAGTGATCTTAACATATTCTTTAGGGGTAAGATGCTGTGTCTGTTGTCACAAAGATAAAATAATGCATTGGAAATTTGCAATGAAGTAATGAAATCAAATGAATTCGTGTGAGATCTAATGAGCTTTTTCTTGTCAAACTCACTTCTAATTATAATCCCAGCAAGACAGTACCAGGCTCCACTCGGCTGGTACATTTAAAATAATGGAAATTACTAGTCTATGTTTACAGGAAAGTGAAGAATTTACTTGGAATGCTTTAATGGAAATAGAAGAATATAAAATTAGTAATACTCGGGAATTGCTTGGCAGTCTCATGGATGGAAGTCACTTAGAGTCTGGGTTTTTTCCCCAATTTGTGACCCTATCTTTGCATCACTCCTAGATTTCAGACTCTAAATCACAAGTTGTAACAAGTTTAAATGAAGTTTCCTGGATTGGAATACTGAATTACCTTATAAGGATGAAAATAAGCAGCATATCATAGCAATGGTATCAGTAATCTTAATTACACTAAGCATCTTTGGGACACATCTTGTTATTAGCAGGTTCCAGAAGCTATAAATGGGGGATGTTTTATTTTGTAATTAATGCTGTACAAATGCTGGCAGTATTCTGGATGGAAAGAGATTGTATGGTGTTCATTCTTTCTTTTGTTTCCTCACTATTCCTGTCTTGCACGAGTTAAATATTCAGCTGATCATGACTACTCTTGATGACATTTCTGACTTGTTTGTTCCAATGTATCTCTGTACGTTCAATTTAATTTCAGCTATTTTGAAACTGAAAATGCTGATTACAAAATCAATCTCTGCCAGCAACATGACTTTGGAGGCTGGGTAATGCTGTCTTTGTCCAGGTTCTTACAAAAATCAATGGGGCTGAGCCTGTATACATTTATCCTCATAATCTAAATTATTTCTATTTAAAACAAGGTGAAATTATTTTACTCATTCAAATATTACTAGCAAAATTTAATACCTTTTGGCACTTGGAAGTGATGGGCAAGTTTGTTCAAATCATGCTTTCATAGAAATAGGGAAAGGTAAAGAAAACAAGCTATTTTTATTTTTATTAAATGTATAGATTAAGTGTAATATAGTTCATTTTCCAGGTATTACCTAGCATTATCTAATCATATGCTATCCAGTAAAACATATCTTTTGCTTTGCATGAAATCCCTGTTATCACAGGTGAATATTTTTTATTGTTTCTCAGCAGAGGTATGCTCTAGTTTTGACGTCAACTATAAAACTCCAATTAATTTTATAGGGTTTCAGCCTACCTGGCTGATTTAGGCTATGTCTGGCCTGTCATACCATGGTAACAAAGACTGTTGCATATACTTCTTTCAATACATGGTACATTAAATTCCTTTTCTCTTGAAATTATGGATGCAGACCCACAAGGTGTGCAGTGGTAATGTCTGCCTACATTCCCCATTCTACACCAGTAGAGGGTTCCTCCTTATCTGAGGCACAGGTGAAATGCTCTCAGTTCAGAGATGCTGAGTAAAGCAGGGAACAGAAGTGAGCAGGCAAGCAAATGGTTTGGATCATAGTGCAAACCCCATCAGTTCCTGCCCCTTGCTCTGTTCAACGCAAATGATCCAATTAGTACTAGGGAAGACTATTGTTAGTTAGGGAGTGAGCTCTGCAGCTCCCCATTGCAGTTCTGGTTCAAGCCACTGGCAAAAACCATCCTCCTAGTTAGGAAGGGGAGTTGGCTGCAGAACCAGCTCCCTGATGCAGTTTCATTGATTGTTGTGGAATGTTTAGTTCCCTGTACACTGCAAGTCTCAAACAGCAGCAGGTAACATCCCTGTGCTTATTCCCCCCCTACTTTGC
Source organism: Corythornis vintsioides (assembly GCA_025447755.1). Lineage (NCBI taxonomy): Eukaryota > Metazoa > Chordata > Aves > Coraciiformes > Alcedinidae > Corythornis > Corythornis vintsioides. Next base: position 4,890 of record JAOEGS010007192.1, read on the forward strand.
AGCCACACTTGGATTTGAGGTGTTCCTCTTCCTAAGGGTGAGGGACAATGTGAAATATGGTCCCTTCTTGGGGCTCTCCTGCAACTCCTCAGAAGTTGCAGTCAATCTTACAAATACACTTGATGTGCCTCTGCCTAAGAGAGGTGTGTGTTTCCATATTTAGGCTTCTTCCTGCTGTTTCTGCTACATCAGTGAGATGTGCTTATTCCTTCCCACCAAAAACACTGCCAAAATGCAAGACAGCAGCTGCATCCCTACTTCCAAGCACCTTCCTTGCTTTTAATCACCCCACCAGTAGTTGCAAACAGAATTGCATGCAGAATATAAATATTAACATCTTGCTGTAGTGTATTTGTGTGGTTTTAGAGTGCAAAAGCTGTTGTTTCTTCCTAAAAAATAAATGTTAAAATCTGAAAAAAAAAAAAAAAAAAGGCAAAATGAATTTTGCCTTCCATGCATCTGTCTGGACCACACTTGGATGAAATTGATACAATTTAAAAAATCACCAGAAGAACCTTCTTATAGGACTACCATGTTCCTAGTGTACAACAGTTCAGGCTCAGCTGGCCATATCTAGTCCTACAGCCCTTGGATATGTTTCTGAAACCTTCAGATGGTACTGGGGTTTTCCCTTTGCTAGTAACTGCCATTTTTGTTATCTAACATTCCCACTTTTGGTTCCTCTATTTGATAATGCACTGAGTTCTGAGAAATGTTTCTGTAATGCAATCATGTTTTCCCAAAGGGATATTAGAAAACAGGAGCTATATGTGGGAATTACTCTGTACCTATTATCATTAGTGTGATTTGGCAGTGGACAGCAGAGTATGCCAAGACCAGCTGGTATCACAACTGCTAGATTTAACTTTACCTTTTTTGGTGACAATACAGATCAAGGTGAGACACAAAATGACCTAGTATTCCAAAACTGGGGTTTTTTGTTGGTAGATCAATCCCTTCTAGACAATCCCCTGGGACTTATCACACTAGTTTAGTGGTGCTCGAAAGCTTTTGACTAACGTATCTTGATGTTCCCAGACTGAGCAGTGGATTCTTGAAAATAAGTGTACTTTGCGTCCTGAAACATCTTCGTCCTCAGATCTGTCATATGATTGAGCCTCTCTGTCTTAAAAACTAAGTGGAAAATGGAACAAAGGAAATAATTATAATTTTATATATCTTCAGAGAGTTGCTAAAAAGCCTTTGTAGTTTTTTCTCTCGCTCTTTTGTGATGATCTCCTATGCATGACACTTTGACAACAATGAGAGATGATGAATTCATACGTAGGTTAAACAAAAGTAAAAGAGTTTGGACAGGCTTGACAAATCCCTTCTTCTGGGTAAGCATATATAGCTGATCTAATGAGTGATAGTCTGAAGCTTACAACACTTGGTATAGATAGTTCTATATGTAGAAAATCAGTTGGAATCACAGAAAGGCTTGAGTTAAAAGACACCTTCAAAACCATCTATTTCCAACTCCTGACTACACCAACAAGTTCACATCCAACCTGGCCTTGAACACTTCTAGGGATGGGCTTCCACAGCTTCCCTGGTAAACCTGTTCCAATGCCTCATCACCCTCACAGTGAAGAACTTCTTCCTTGCAGCTAATTTAAAACAACTTTCTTTAGTTTATTACCCTCATCCTAGCACTACCTGCCTTTGTAGAATGTTCTTCTCCAAGTTTCTTGTAGGTCTCCTTTAGATACTGGAAGGCTGCTGTAGGGCTTGCCCAGAGGCTACTCACTCCAGGCTGAGCAACCTCAACTCTCTCAGGCTGTCCTCATAGCAGAGCTGTTCTAGCTCTTGGATCATTTTTGTGTCTCTCTTCTGGAAACACTCCAACAGGTTCATAACTGTCTCATGTTGAGGGCTCCAGAGCTCAACACAGCACTTCAAGTGAGGTGAACAAGAGTAGAGCAGAGGGGAACAATCATCCCCCTTGACCTGCTGGCCATGCTTTTGGGGTAGCCCAGGATACAGTTGGCTTTCTGGGCTAGAAATGCCCACTGCTGGGTCATACTGGGCTTCCTGTCAACTAACAACCCTCAAGTGTATCCTGACCCATGAGCCTCTGGTCACCTCCTTGTCCATCCCTAGGCAGGTCTCCATGCACTCATTCAGGTTATTGACAGAGAGGGCAACACCCTCTTCTCTTCTCCCCTGTCTCACCTCCCCTGCCTGTCCTTCCTAAAGATCTTGTATTCTTCCATAGCAACAGGTCAGTGTAGGAGCCATCCCACCACATCTCTGTGATGCCACTAAGACCATAGTCCTGCAGATGTGTGCATGTCACAGCAGACTTAAGTGCTGAGTTATTTAAAGGTTTCTGAGTGTAGTTTAGTGTCAAAGCAAGGTGCAACTTGGTGCTCTTCTGAAAGGGCAGAAAGATCTTCACCTAAAATCTTAGACTGTCACTGAGTTCAAGAGAAGACAGTCTTTATCTCCCCTGCTGCATCATCTGCAAACACTGCTAGTATCTTCAGTGTGCTGGTTGAACTCACTTAAAAGGCTACTACAGAAAAGACTGTTCTGCACTGGAAGTCAGCAGGGAACAAAAGGAACTGGAGGAATCAGAGCCTCATCTACTTGAATTATTACATGAAATGTTGAGACTCTGGTCAGCTGCATAAGAGCTCATTTTAAAGGAAACTATTTAAATAAAATAATATTTATAAATGGTGAGGTTTACTCTTTATTATTTCTGCAGTCTGGCCCTTTTATGTATGAGAGAACATGTTTGATAACACCACAAGGAAGGACAGCTTAAATTCTGCAGTAAGCAGAAGGGATTACATTTGCAGGTGACCAGATTGCCTACACAGAACATCTGCCAAAGGACATCAGAGTTGGAGTAGTGATCTGGATTCCTGCAGGAAATATGACAGGATCATCTGCAACTGCCAATCAAGACACAGATCAGAGTAAAGTTGCTATATAATTGATAATAATTCCATGCATTGTCCAGGTACATTCTGAACAGTGGGATTCCTCAGGCTGAGTATAGATGCTAAGAGAAATTAAGACCAAAGCAAATACATTGATATGTACATATGTTATTGATATGTTATAGTCACTCAAAAATAGGATGAGTTTGACTACTAATGAAGAGCAAAACAGCAAAGCAAATATTTTGTGTGGTGAGAATTTTTTTTGTATATTTCATTTGGCTCTGAAGTTTGAAAGGTAATTTGCTTAACTTGTTGGTGCTGAATTTTTAAAGGATTATAGTTTTTTGTTTGGGTTTTTTTGATGGATCCATAAACCATCAACCATGCTTTAATCCTGTTGGGTGTAAGAGCAAAGGGTAGTCAAAAACATAGTGCAGTTATTTCTACCTTTCTGGTTGACTGAGAATACATCTGCACTATTCTGTAGCAGTGACTATACTACTGAAGTAGTGGCCCAAGGGCTAGGTGTGTATGTAAGTAGTTTTAGAAGACATAAGAAGCTGAAAGAGAAAATGTCCTGAAATGCTCTTCATTGATGGGGAAATTTCCAGCCAAAGTGGGAAACCAGATCATTGTTACACAGCTGTCTGATTAACTTTGGGTTTCTGAGTAGACTCAAAGTGTGAAAAGGAACAAATGGGGATTTGTAAAGGATGAGGAAAATAATGGGAGAAAAATTTTTTTAAATCCGTAAAAATAGTGACAGTAGTACAGATGGCTGAGGATACTAAAAGAACTGGGACTACTGGTATTTGCCTACTGATTTTAGAACCAATAATCAAGTTACCCTTCCTCTTCTCTAGCTGTCCTTTTTACAGCATGTAAAGCTGCTGAGCTCTTCTCATATTGCACCACTAAAGTTCTCCCTGGTTCCTGGGGCTCTTCTTTGAGTCTACCTTCAAGTTGATTGCAGAGCTGCAGGAGAGGCAGGTATTCTATCTGTCAGTCTTCTCCTGCTGCTACACTGCCTCTCTGATGAATCTCAACAGCTTTAATTGATTTTTAAAATAGAAGTGACAAAAACAGGATAAAACCAAACCTATTACCCTGCTTTTCCTGTATAGCACAAAGCTGACTTTCAGAGCATCCACCAGCAATGCTTGTTCACCCAGTGACCTCTGCACTGCAGCCTGCTTCTGCAGCACTGCGCCCACCAGGGGTAGGGTGGGTTTCTGTTGCTCAACCATGAAGAGGTTGACTCTGTGAGGGAACCCAGTTCATTAGTCTGTTCTGCAGAAAGGCAGGAGGGACTTGTCATTGTTGGGGATAGGGGAACCCACATAAGTGTGAATAAACAGCCAAGTCTGAAAGACCAGTTATTTCATCTCCTTTTAACTGCTGAAACTGCTCTAGATCCTACATATCTTAAATACCTCATTCAGGGAGGTGGGAGAAGCCTTTCAATTCCTGAATAATGGAGAATGATGTTTGAAACTGGTCAGCCTTTTCCTATTAGCAGGCTTGTTTTTGTTTCTCTTGATCTTTGCTTTGTAGATCCACCATATTTCCCCCTACACAGTGGCAAGATGAGAAGTTTTATAATGAGGAAAAGCCTCCAGGAGTGGAATATGTGTTAAGTGTAAATGTCTAAAATTTACAAGGTGTAATAGTTTCTGGTTTAGTTTTTGAGAATGTCAATGTGGTAAATTGAAATTTGACTAGAACTTCTTGAATTGAAAATATTTCTGATCTTTCAGAATTGCCTGATAAATGGCTGCCTTTACAGCCTGGTGCTAGGATGGCCACCTGGATGGCACATGCACAGTGAGAAGCAGGAGTGTAGGACACTGGAATTGATGGGATAATAGTGGAAGCAGCATGTAGCAGCAATAAACACATTCTGAAAGGTCTAAATGGAAGAATAATGCAGAAAACATTGTTTCCCTTTTAATTGTATAGGTAAATTGAAGTGCTTATTAATAAAATATTAAGGCACATGAGGATGTGTTTGTTTTGGATGTGTTGAAAAGTAACCTCTTAGCTGATAATTAACTAGGAGGATCACTACAGTTTAGATTAAGTCTAGCAGCTTCAGAAAGCTTTGCAAATAAGATAAATGTGCAGCTGGAAAAGATGTTATTGCTCATGAGATGAGATGGCCTTCTGCAGAAGTTGTTGGACTGGGAGCTGAGAGACCTGACTGCTGTAGGTGACTCAGGTACAAATTTCTGTTCTTGGATATGCCACTTTCAATCTAGTTACCCTCTTTCTTACAGTCCTTTATTTTACCTATTTATACCCCAATCTAGCCCCATAGCAAAATGAATCTATACAGTCTTGTTTGAGCTGTCAGCAGGTAAGTACCTCTGTCATGATCTGTGAATGAAGGGTGGTCAGAGTGTATCTGCCCCAAGTTAGTACATGTAAGTAATCTTCAGGGAAATTTGCTTGTTTCCAGTGTATACTTAGGGGTCTGGGAAAGGGCTGGAAATGTACCACTGTACAAGAAGTTCTGATTCTCCAAATTCTCATAAGCTGATGTGAATGTAAATAAAATCATGAATAAATCTCAGATGCAACGAGAGAAGCACATATTTCTCAACCCCAGCTAGTCTGGCTAAATTCTCTCTGGCTGGTATAATTCAGAATAGTGCTAACAAGCTTGTGCAATGCACAGTTTATACTTCATTTCGGATGGATTTCATTAGATTAGCTTTCAGACAGACCTAAACAGCAACAAAAATTCCACACAATGTACACCAATGTTCAGAAATCTGACTGCTCTTCCACAGCATGCAGCTTTGATAAACAGGGTCCTCAAACCAAAAACGTCTTCATCTGATTCCTGACCCACAGTCATCACCCTCGTTGTTGTTGGACAAATGTATAAAATTGACATTATGCTCATTTCAGTCAGGAGGTGAGCACAGTCAGATGTCCAAAAGAACATTCCTCTAAAGACTGTGTTATCTCCTTGTAGAAGTCCAGTGTGAAGGGGGATTGGCTTAGTACTGGTATTTGTGGTACTGCTTAAGGAACATGGTGCTTAATAACTCAGAGTACTGGTGCTGAGCATCCTCAGAGGAAAAAAAAAATTCTGGCAGGTGTCTCCATCTTCAGAGGTGATATAATCCAATTATTGTAGCCTGTATTGATTTGCATTGTTCTGAATCATAAGTCTAGGGCTCTTCACAGGGCAACTGTGATATGCTTCTTCAAATTCTATTTGTTTCCAAAAGCCATTTGTATCTTTCCATCTAGTAGAGATTGGTAATTTAGTAATTAGCAGAATCATGGAGTGAACAGCCACTTTGGGTGTGTGCATAAACTTATATCTGCTAAAAATATAATTGAAAGGGGTATAAACCTATCACAAAATTAGGCAGATATTCATACGCTTTGCAGGTTTCAAACCAAGAAAATATTTCTATGGGAGTTCAAGTAACTTTTTTAACCCCCCCAAAAAAACCCAAACCACCCAACTTTTTATTTTTTTCCTTTGAAGCTATTGTTTTAAAAGATTGCCAAAACAAGCGTAAGTTGTGAAAGAAAACAAATGTCAAGCTACCCTTTCAAATGCTTTTTTCAAAGTGCATTTAACATGTCTGTCGCTTTCTGGATTGTATATAGCTCTTGAAATCCTCTTTCTGAATTACTACAAAAAATAATAATTAAAAACGATATCCTTCCCCACACCTAACAGGGAAAGATTCTGTCCCCAAGGATAGAACACAATGCTAAATCAGCTAACCAAGAACGCAGTGTAAAAGAAGTGCTGATTATTTGCTTTGCATTCTAAAGAAATTGAAGAAGAGAGAGCTGTAGAGCAAAAACCTCACAGGTCGTAGCAGCAGCTCTGCCCTTACACAGCTCATGGGCAGCTTGTAAAGTGCTGCTGCTCGTGGTGACTGCAGCCGGCTCGCATTTGTCTCCGGCTGTTTTCCTGCAGTCGCTGCCCAGGTGGGCAGGAGCTCGGTGGATTTCCCCCAGGGCTGCAGTTTACTCTGGGGCTTTATTTAAAGAAAACTGTTTATTTTTTCCCCCGCTAATCGTGCGAATCCCTGTGCAGGTGGAAAAAGCAGAGGCATGTATAAAGCAAATGCTAAAAAAAGCATGAGGCATCCTTTATTCCAGAACAAAGCAGCCTCCGCTCTGCAAGTTTCAGCCGGCGGAGGAATGACGCTACCGGGAAAGCAACACCACAAACGTGGAAAAGACTGAAACAGATACGCTGATCTAAAAAGAAAAATAGATGTACTCGAAAACTCCGGGAAATAACATAGTGATAGTGGTTAATTGAATGAAAAATAAACAAAGTAACAGAGAGTGTCTCGGGGAGCGCTGGGAATCTGTTGGGGACGGTCGGAGACCGGTGGGAGCTAAACAGGCGGCCGTGACTAGAGATCACATGGGGGGGACAGAGAGAACTGCAGGCGAAAAGTTGCACCCGGTTTGCAGAAAACCCTGAACAAGAGAGATGGGGATGCCCTCGCAGCATCGAGAATCGCTCCAAAGCACAGGCGAGTCTGTGTGGGGCGAGTCGAGGGGCAGGCTGGGAGTCTTCGGCGGGTTGAAAAAGGGCGGGAGGTGGGGCAGCGCAGGGCGGCGGAGGCTAAAAGGCGGGCTGGGGGCGTCATCGCTACGCGCGCGCCGCGGGAGTCGCAAACTCGTTTCTGGCTCGAGCCGGGGGGCAGCGTGCGGCGGGGAAGCAGCTTCGCGACGCCTCTCCGGCGGCGACTCTCTGGCTGCAGCAGTCGGCTCCCCGGCGGTCGCTTCTGCCGATCGCTGCGCTAATCGCAGAGGCTGAAATACGCGCCTGAGGCGGAGGTGAGTGTTGCGGAGTGCTGGAGTTGTTTTGGGGTTGAATTCGGGCGAAGCGCGCATGGGGGAACGTTCTCAGAAGACTTTTGGTAGAATTTCCTGAAGGAAAAAGTGATGTAAATGTGAGGGGAGAGAGTGCTGTTTATGAGGGGGGAAACTGAAGTGAAGAGAAACGGAGGTCATACTTCAGGGGTAAAGTCTGAGGGAATGTGTGAAAGAACAAATGCATGTTTCGGTGGGAAAAGCTGAGGTGCGAGGTAAGAGAGAGGAGACATTTAGAAGCAAAACAAATAATAGAGAAAAATACTTTTTTTTTTTTTTGAAGGAGAGAATGGGGGTTTTGCCTCAAGAAAGATTTGTGATAATCTCTAGAGAATAAAATAAGTATTTTGAAGGGAAAAGTTGAGGCAAATGTGAGGTGATAATGTTGTTTATGAGGGGAAAGCTGAAATAATGGAAGGAACAGAGAAGGAGTGTTTATAAAGGGGTAAAGTCTGAGGGAATGTATAGAAGAAAATGCATGTTTGGGTAGGAAAAGCTGAGGTGCGAGAGAAGGGAGGAGACATTTTGAAGGAAACCCATGAGGTAGAGAAAAAATGTATTTTTTTGAAGGGATAAATGGGGGATTTGCCTCAAGAAAGTTTTGTGATCATGTCCAGGGAAGAAAATAAGCATTTTGAAGGGAAAAGTTGGGGTAAATGTAAGGGGATAAGTGATATTTATGAGGGGAAAGCTGAAGTAATAGAAGCAACAGGTAGGGGGTATTTGAGGGGTGAAGTCTGAGGGAATGTATAGAAGAATGAATGCATGTTTGGGCGGGAAAAGCTGAGGTGAGGGAGGAGGGAGGAGCCATTTTGTAGAGGTGAAGTTGGAGAACC